>JAQGBT010000462.1:0-51764 GCA_034698585.1 Disparrhopalites patrizii
GTAATGTAAAATGCACAAGGTATGTGGGTAAATTGCCCGTAATAAAGAGTGACCCACGATTGGTCACATATCTTTAAAAGAACATATAAAGGGACTGGCGCAACAATGATTTTTTTGAGTCGCAATGTTAAGCAGGAAAATGCAGATTCCGTTTGCTCCAAAAATACGGAGGAAATATTGGATCACAGTGCATCTGTCTGAAACCACACGTTGTTCTCGCATTACAAAAAGGTATAGGATCAGTTGCTTTCGCTTTTCCTTATCTTCGAGTCACGTTTTATCTAGGTAATATGTTCCTGCCACGACAAGGTGCGGGTAGGACGACTAGCGGTACATTCGACGACAGGAATAGTACCGCACCTGGGAGTTGGAAGGAAAAGCAATGAAGATAGGAAGACTGAGGTACTTCCGTCAGAAATAAAATATTTGCAACGAAGAGGGAAAAATAAATTAAATTAATGCCTGCAGGGCTCAGGTAAAGATTCCAAGCTCCGTCAAATTGTCATGGCACACAGACTTGCCTTCTTCCAGCCACCGTTTTCTTTGCGGCTCACACAAAGAAAAAAAAAGATAGCGTCATGTCTCCATTTTATACCGTTTTGCCCCAGGTCATTTACCTAGCCAATTCCCAATTTTCTGTGGTCTCTAGAGTGGAATGACTCGACATCCACGCATTCCAAGAAGTAGAACCAGTTCCAGGGTAAAAAGTAGGTTGGGGTACAGATTAAATTATTTCTTAAAAAAAATAAGGAACATGTGCATGTTAATATGTGTACCTAGAAAAAGAATATTTGATCTTCTCCACAAACTCACAATCAGTGTCCCTTCCAAACCACTTTTCCTTGGACTTTTCGGATAAAAATTGTTTTAAGTGTTCCCAAACGTTACCTTGTTATTATTTTGGCCGGGCGAAATGCTTCCTTTTTCAGATTTAAAAAAAAAGTGTACATGGAAACACGGTATATTATAATGTTACACAAGGCATACACATATCATGTATGTACATATTATGAAATCATTTTGTATTATAAAAGCAGAGGAAAATGTTGAGGATATTTCCTTGTGTATGTATTGTTATAAATAAAATATAACTTGAGGGTGACCCGCAAAATAATCATTCCTGACGTCAATGGGACAAATGAGGAAAAGCTTAGGCAGCAGTTGAATCCTAAGAATAAAGCTTGAGTATAATATGTACGCTTTTCCAGGTAAAAATATATATCGGACAAATACCCGCCATGAGAGATCTCGGCTCCTCTTTTCTCGTCAAGAGATGCCAATTTATTATTGTTGCAAGTAAGCCATTGGGATACATCATTCTGAGCTTCTTGAATCTACTCACAATGCCATGACTTTTCCTTTGTTTTAAAAACTTCAGTAATATTTATTTACTGATCCACACAGGTCTTGAACATCCATCTTTCCTACCTGCAATGGCATCTCCAAGGTCAATTACAGTGTGGTTACCTTCAAAATTTCACCCATGCATATGTTCCGCATTTTCTCGAAGTTTCTCCTTTGACATTGCAACCGAGCGGGAGTTATAGTTAAAGGGAAGTTTATACAGCATGATTACTCAGCCGCAACGGCAAACAATTTCTTGAAGAAGCAAAAGATGAACGTTCTAGCCACGTCAAAGGGAGAGAGAGACGGAGTCATCTTTTTGCGAGCACCATAAAATATTATCTTGTTAAAACGATTGTAATTATGAGTAATATGACCTTGCTAGAAGGACGCTCCCTCTGGCATGGACGGCCCGCATTTCTAAGGAGCATGAAGTAGAGTCGCCGGAGTATTATTCACCAGGAAGAGAGCTTTATGAGCTCAAAATAATGACTTCAGAAAAAACTTGGAGGATGCTTGGCTAAAAAACTTGTGGCTATTATAAATTCTACTATTCTACAGATTAAATGCGAACAAGAAGTTTGCAGACAGTATTACAGCTAGGATGAGTATCTCAAAAAACTCTGGTGAGCCATGAGGCTTAAGATTTTGTCAATAAAATGCTGGAGGAGAACCTGGCGGAGGAATAGGAGCCACTCATGTTGTAGCTCTTCATGGTCGGTGAGAGTTAATGAAAGGAATGGAATAAATGATAAGAGCATATTAGCTACAAATAGAACACATCCCGTGGGGAAAGGAGACGCGTGTAAGCACCTTTATATCGCATAGTAGCTCACTTTAATGTAGTCGTATACACAGTTGGACGCGATATTTAAAAGTTCATAGCAGCTCATAAAAGCCTCGTCAGTAGTCTTCTCCAGGAAGTACACTCAAGCTTTCCAGACAAGGTTAAGGTAACTTGAGCATTCTTTGTCTAGGGATACTAATGGGCTTTCTTTTTGCAAGAAATGAGAGAGAGAGAGACAGAGAGGGATAGAGGGATAGAGGGAGGCGGAAGGAGAGAAAGGAAGAGACAAAGAAAGTGCGAGAGGGAAAGCGAGAAAGAGAAAGTTAGAGAGAGAAAGTCAGAGAGAGAGGGAGGGAAAGCGAGGAGAAAGCGAGAGAGACATAGGGAAGGAGTAAAATTATATAGGCTAGTAGGTTGATCGTTGACGTTGTAGCTGGGAAGTTTGTCTTCTCTCCTCCCACTTACACACAATATTTTTTAACAAGGAAAAACAAAAAAAAGTTGCGCAAAGACTTGTCTCAAATGATATACTCATATATAGAGTCTCGTACTCAGCATGTGTGTATGACCTCACGCACACGCAGCGTATATTAAGACAAGACAAGGAGTGATGGAATAGAGCCTCATATTCTCCATAAATGTTAAATGACACGCGTGAAGGAGAGGAGGCAAATCTACTCTAAACGGAAAACAAGGAGATATTTTTGTGTACCTATATACGTACATATGTATATACTTTCTCTTTTGTCTTTTTTGTGTTTTATATTGGGGATGTAATTTTTTATGCTCATTGTTGCGTTGGAGCAATTGAGTTAATGTATGATGAAGATCTTGGTCATGAAAAATTCAGGGCTCTCCTCTTTCCTAATCCTTCTTCTGCCTGGCATTGCTCTAACTATTTCCATACTTAGAATTACTGACGAATCCTGGACTCCTTTCCTTTATCATAAACAACAACATTCATCTAATTTTATGTTTTATTTTACTCTGTGTACTTTTCCTAAGTACATTTCCTACTTTCTCCTCAACTTTCACCCGTATCCCCCTCCTATAAGGACACTGGTGAAGCCCTGTAAAGGCGTACGTGTGACGTGCGTAGCTGGTGAGGGGAAATCCTGGAAGTGGAGTGCGTATCACTTGTACTTCTGGGTTAATATTGACTTGCTCTATATGAATGTAAAGCCTCAAACACATACTTTTCTCCTTGTTTTTTTTTACTCCACCAAAAAATAATGCGAGTTAACTGAAATTTCCTGTAGCTTCCAAGGAAAGGAAAAGTTAAGGACTTTGTATGTGTATTATACGGAGAGTTTTATTTACTACCCCGGCTATCATTTCCTTCCACATCAACATCCATAATTCAATGTCAGAATTATTGCGGGAGCTTCTCTTTTATCAATATAAGGAAGTGAAGAAAAACAAGACAAAATAAAACTTTACATACTTTGGAGTCATAAAAAAGCTTGTGAGGTCAAGATAAAAAGCTGGATGAAATAAAGGAACGAGATGAAAAGAAAAGAGTATGTACATATATGTACCTGCATACATATGAGATGACGACGGAGAAAGCGTCGGTAATAGGTCAAATTTTTACAGCCCACGACATGCTTCTTAACTTTCCCCAAAAGTTATACTTGACCGAGTTTTCTCCAGCTTCCAGTAATCTCCATTGACTTACGCATTTACTCACATCAAGAGCAACTCAAGAAGCTGAAATACGTGCGTATAGATTCGTAGAAGGCTTATAGGCATGTATTTCCAAGCAGCTTCCTCACACGATATGGCCTCCGGACTGCGTCCTGTAATGAAATCTTACGCGTCTTTCTGCGTACTTTTGTTGTTGTTCCACATTCAATGTCCATCCGTATGGACGTCCGCTCGCACCACGAAGAATGGATGTGCTCGTGTGCTCTGCATAAATTGTCCCTTCAAAAATGCCTTCAGTTCACTCAATCTTACCAGCGGAATGGGATCACCATATACGTATTTTATGTGGAGTCAAATTTAAAAATGTACGTATTTTCTCTATATAAAAACTCCATCAAGTTAGTGTTGGATGCGTGAACGAAAAATCGGAATAAGTGATTTAGTACAACGCCAGAGGAAGCAAGTGGAGTGAAAGTCTGTGTTCGCCGAGTGCGTACGCATTGTGCGGATGAGACTCTTGCCATTATTACACGATGGTGAAAAGTGGCTGAGGCGTGACATGGGAAGTGAAACCCTGAAGAAAGTTTATCTGTATCATATTACGTTATACGCATAACGAATATGAAGCGGGCGGAATCAAACTAGTCTAAGTCCCAAAATTTTGAAAATGATTTTTTTTTCAAATAAACCAGTGTAGGGTGGTTATATTGCCCCTGAATTCTTGCGGAGCATAGGTCAACCTAGCACAGAATAAACCTGCTTTAAATATGGTTCGTTGCCAAGCCAGCCTAAGTTCACCCTTTTGTATGTTGAGGACCTGCGCAAGTCTTTATATGCAAATAAGCACAAGCGATCAACGCCCTCTGAGCGAGACAAAATAACGAGACTGAAAAGGAAGAGTAAGACAGAAGAGAAAGAGCTAGACACAAAGACAAGAGCCAGATGAAGAAAAGGACTGAGACACAAAGGAAGGAGCGAGACAGAGGGGGAAGAGGGAGACAAACGTGAAAGAGCGCGACAGAAGCGCAAGAATGAGACACGAGAAAGAGATAAAAAGCAAAAGCAATAGCGAGACGGAAGGGGAAGAACGAGACAAAGAGACAAGAGCGAGACCGAAGAGAAAGAGAAACAAGGGGAAAAAAATAGCCAGACAAAAGGGTAAACTTAGCGATACGGAGGAGAAAAAGCAAAGAGACAGCTGGATGATTGAAATGTGGAAGAATTCGTTTGCCGCTGATTTACTTAATTTGGCGAAATCCCGATTTTATCCATGGAATTTATGCCTTAAAATTTGTGATATTTTGTAAACGGGCTGCAGGCGCTTGGTTTGCCCAATTTGTACGTCATATCTGCAGTTTTTTGTGCTTCCTGTAAAATTTGCTCCAGTGGACTTAGGCTGGTTTGACTCCGACCCACATACATATAGAAGATATACCTACAATATGCATACAGGGAAGTTGGGAGGAAGGTAGTGCATAAGGAATTAAAGTGCGTGCGTTGAGACTGATAGCGGATGATGATTGAAATGGCTTTTGTTGATGCAGCTGTTGAAATAAGCACATGGTAAACGACCGTGAACAAAGAAATAGCCATTTAACAGTGCCATCAGTATGCATATTTAGAAGGACCACACAAGTAGAAGAAACCACCATGGTCGCCCATACTCATGCACACGAGACGGGAATTGTCCCACAAATTTCCATGGAATTAATCAAGGAAGGATGGGCCTATTTTCGAAGGAGGAACTTTTCCTTCAGCCTTTAATCCCACTCAAGACCAAATTTTAAAATAGCGAATGTGCGTACGTCAAATAAAATGAGACAAGAACAAGGACGAGGGAGAAATTCTTTCCTCTTGAGACTTTGTCAACTTCTGTATTGCTCAAGACAGCAAAAGCACATTAAAAAATCCGCGGGAGAGTTTTTACTAACTTCGACAGAGTACATTTTACGCGCTCTACTTACCTGCCATGGGAGACATGCGTGCCCACTTTCTTTTGAGATTTGACCGAATTCTTTTAACCTACATAATTGACTTCCTATTCAGGCACTATTTTTTCAATGCTTCCAAATAAAGTGCCTTTCCTGTACTTTCTCCACGGATCTTTTCCCCTTCAGACTCCACCGTCTGGATGAAGAATTCGTTTTGTCAAGACGTAGATACCTATACTAAATAAGGACCCCCTGGGTATCCATGGTACATGCATACGCAACGTAATAATACTCATACATACACGTATATCTCACATATAGATATACTAGTACACATATACGGGAACTTCCATAGTTTTTCACGCGATGCTTAAAATTGCTTACTTTTGTCAATCCCTCTCGTGGTTAGCGTGAACAAACGGCGTTCAAGAGAGCACAATTACGCTTTCGTTGCTCACAAGGTTGAAAGTGTTGGTAAAAGTAAAGATAATATGTATCCTGATTAAAAAAGTCTCAATGTTTTTTTGGCCTGTCCTTATTTTTTCCACTACAAATGGACGAACGTAGATTTTTGCTATTCTGAAGGAAAAACGGAATTCTTTTGACGGCAACTAAGATGTGGTAACACTTGTTTAACCCATCCAGCAAAAGCATCTGTGCACCTTCCATATGCATTTGACACAATTTTCGTTTCACCCAGAGTGTACCGATATTGAGATTCTCCCAGAATTTCGTGTGTTTAAATCATTTAGTCACGGCAAGAAAAATAGGGGGACAGTGTACACCTTGTATGACATTTTGGGGTGAAAATAGAATTTAATCGCGGCTCTCGCTTGTACGTGCAGTTGTGCATTTCCATTCTTTTGGGTCATGATACACATCGGGACTTGAACCAGAGTGACTTCCAGCAAGACAGCAGGATGAGACCTATATTTGCTATCCTGTACTTCGTAACCTGACAGCTAGGTCAAGGAATTGCGTCTGGCGATTTTATTGTAAAAAAATTTAGTGAACTAAATATAAACGTTAAAACCAACGCTTTTTCATCCATGTATTCCAGGCAGTATCGGATGTCCTTTTGATACTATAGAGAATGTCTTTGACACTCCCGACAAGTTGTGCCGCGGGCAAAAGCTGGGCAAGATACGGACATGCTGACACATACGTATGTATGTATACTGTACATATATATGCGTATACACAAGCACTTTTCAACTGAATTTCCCGGAGGCTACTTTTTTCAATGTGCGCCTACTTCTCTGGAAATATACTGATCTTTAAAGACTTGCGGTTGGAACAGCGTTTTCATTTATTTCCTTCATCTATTCACAAAGCCAGGAGCCCTTGGAATTTTCTATAGTTCAATACACCATACTTGCAGACTCCTACAAGACGTCATGGGACTTCTTCGAGGACAAGGTTAAGCTGTCAAGGCATGCTAGTAGGGCAAAAAAAATGGGCTTTTCAATCTTCCTGCTGAGTTCCTTTTGAAGAAGTGTGAACTTGATTTTGCAATTGACAAGCAAGGAGAATTTCGGTTGGGATGCAAACCGAAAAGCGACTATTGCAGAACTACATCCATATAAACTTTTGTACAAGTGTACAAATGACTTTGTGAAATGGCGAGAAAACAAGTTTACTATCATGTTCCGACGATCTTTCTTTAGAAAGTATTGCACGAAAGCATTTACAAAAAAATTGTGCTTTTTGTTGGAAATCTCGGTCAAGATTCTTTTTGGAAGGCGAAAATTGAAAAGGGCTTGTAGTCTGACTGGTCAACAAGGAACTTCCACAAACTTGATATTTGTCTTTTATGATGTATTATTTATACAAAAAGTCCATACAAGCCTTGACGTAGGCAGTTCTAGACTTCCATTTGCTTATTTTTTGCCATCCAATTCCTACGAAGTAGGAATACATACATCACGTTTGACCGAACGACCTCTGAGTGAGAGGTTGAAACGTGAACATCCTGCGAAGCCGGCTCTTAAGGGCCTACAAACATTTGCTTGTGGATGGATTTCCTTCCTTACGTAAAATGAGTGATAATTGCTTTCTCTCTCTCCACACTTCCCCACGAGATGCAGCTAAAGCACTGATAATCCTCCGCAACGACCACAGACGTCTTTTTTGCTTCTTGGAAAAGACTTTATCCAGCATTTAGCCAGCATTACGTAAAAAGAATGTAGATGGTCAGGCACGTGGAGTGTATAGATTTACTAAACAAATACATTTTAAGACATGTCCTAAGAAAGGAGCCTTTAAATGCGAAAATCCTTTTCGGAAATCCCCTGCCTACCGGTAAGCAAACACAGTCAGTCCGTAAATGCATGGTCCACTAATGATTTATCTAGTAACAACATCCCGAGCTTTTGTTTACGAATTTTCAGGGTAAAAAAGAGCTCTTTTCAACGTCAGGGGCATTTAGTGGCCTTTACACATCACAACATGATTAAGGAATGTCCGTGGTGTGGATCGGATGATGGGTGTTTGGGTCGTTGTTTGAAACATAAGAGAAGGTGGAAGGGACGGCGTAATGATGAAGGCGTAATGGCAATGATGAAGTATTTACAACATGCTTTAATACATATACAGACACACCAGCACGCTTACCCCTTTACTATACATTTTAGCGACTGAACGGAGGGAATCTCGGTTCAAAAATTCTGTATTGGACGTGCACAGGCACAGACATATATACACAGGGTCATATTTACCGTTAAGATCCAGTTTATCTCTCAGCTTGGCAACCTTCTCATATTTCATCGAGGTTGGTGGCAATAGTCATACGTATACATATGAATACGGTCTTGAGATGGAACATTTATCGGTTTGGCACGTCAGCTTTCCTTCGGATAGCAGTCACCCAAGAAATGTCTTTGTTTTTTCTTCCGTCTCCCAAGGGATGAGTTTTTCATGAAGATATCCGCAATCATATATTACCGTCCCGTTTTTTGATACAGTACATATGAACGTACCTAATGTGATTGTACAGCCCCTTGTAATTATTAGAAAGTGCACGGCCAACGATTTTTGTTTGTCCTGGCACACGCCGAATGGATGAGGCGCATCACATGCAAGACTCTCGTGTGTTAGACATATCCGTATTTTCGTGTCTATTTCCCTTGTACACTTTTGCATCACAGTTCACTTCCGCCGCTGTTGCTCTGTGTTGTATTATAGGAAACTCAATGACCCCCCTTGTCAGGGTCTCAGACCTTTAAATTGAGAGCTAATAGCACTCGTTCATATCTCCGAAATTGTTATTACTTGTGCCACAGGACAAAAAAGCCATCGCCCTTGCTGAAATGAAGATCTCACGCTGAGAATTTAACCTTCGGATGAAAGGACCACCCGTCAACTTATTAAATCAATACTTTATATTAAATACTTGACGGTTCAAACTACGCCCGTAATGAAGCTGTGGCTTTAACAACGTGTCAACTGGGATTGCCCAAAAAAAGTTGGTAATTTCTTGTAAGTTCTCCGCAAGATGATCCATATAAGCAAAAATGTAGGGAGCTCCGGGCTGTTACGGAGTTAATATCAGCATTACTCATGGCAGGAAGGCTGGAAAACACTATTAATAGGATGTCACACATAGGGTTGCACCACGTCCCTCGGTAATGTGTGTAGGACACGAAATGAGGATTATGGACATCCGCGGAAATAACGATTTCGAAATCCCTTGTTCACCACGACTCGTGCAAAAACTCTTAATTAGCTGAAAATTGGGTAGAAAACCAAACATGCGGAACCTCGCAATAATTTCCAATGAACAGTATTTTTAAAACGCAGCGTCAAAACTTTTTACTGGAATTTTATTTTCAAAACAAAAGGCTGCACGCTTTCTTCCTGAAACTAACAATAAGGATAACTGGAAGCGAAGACAACACACGGTGTTGATGTCAGAGCCTAATAATAGTTCCAAGTTGCTCACGTTTAGACAAGTAGAAAAAACTTCCTCTCAATAATTTGGACAACTTGAGTTCCTCTTCTTTCCATACGACTAGCTTTAATATCCAACTTTTCAGTCGACTAGACACTGGAAATGATGTGTATTGTTGCTAATGATATCCAAAACACGTGATTAATTAAACCTGGGAATCCTGAACTAGTTTGTCCTCCCAGTAGTGCCAGTAATGAACACGTGTTTTCCGCTCCTGATTTCCCTATGCATGAAAGCACCAATTATGCATAAAACTCCCAACGACCGGCTGGAAACTTTTTCTAGCGAGTGGGACTGTGTCAATGAGTAAGTCATTGTACCATAAAAGAGGGATGGGAAAAAATGGCTTTGGAGTAGTTACTTCGAATTATTTTCCCATTTCCCTTTGCAGTTTTGCAAATTACGCTTTAATAACTAAAATAACAAGCGAATTACCCTTATCCCACCACCAATCACCGCTTTTTGTAGTGGAAGGCTCCGAGGTTGGAATAACTGGATTCGAAAAACTAATTGGGGTGTTGTGAAATTCGCTCAAAACTTCACCGAGGAATTAAAATATCTCACATCACTGTGCGTGTACATTAATTTAAACGAGTACGAACACATCTACAGAAATTTCCCCTTAATTATGTACGAAGTATCGCAATGATATTTGCAACAATAGGAAAAACCGGTTCAAAAGTTATCACACAGGAGAAATACATACTTATGAAGGTATAAATTAAAAACATTCGTAGAAAGAGATTTTTTTTGTACGATTTTATTGCAGGATGCCGTTAACAACTAACGTACATTAATTAGCAATAATTACGAAACCATTGACCACGATGAATTGTGCAGACCAAGGATTTTGAATGTTAATGTTTTAATAGGAAAAACCGAAGAAAAACTGTTTTCGTTTTCTATACCCTTTTTCTGTTTTTATATTGAATAAACTTCGAGTGCTAGCTACGCACGCATGTATGTAATATAAATATAAAAATATACATAATAAATAAATATACATACCTATACATAAAACATAAATAGAAATGGAGTCCCTAAAAAGCTTGGAGAGATCAGAGCTCGGTTAAATTGCAGTAAGAAACGAGACCTTGAACTACGAAGAATAAGCTTATCCTTCAGAGACGTTAATATCCTGATCGCATTAGGGGACTTGACAGACACGAGAAAGAACGCGGAAGTGTTAGGCTCCAGTTGAGGATTTATGTGGCAGGAGCTTGCCCGTTTTATGGAGTCTGTTTTACTCAAGTCAAGCTGTCCAGAGCGGAAAGCGAGGGGGATGAGAGTTAAGCAGATTTGTCCATTCCATTCACTGTAAAAACCAATCCTGCTCGACCGGGTGAACGTCTCCTGAAATTCACTTGCATGAATCAATTTTGTATCAGGGCTGTTCCTCTATACATTCTACCCTATTTGTTTCCCCATACCTAAAATAGCCTCGGATTGACAGGTTTAAGCATTTTATAAGTGAAGCGAGGGGTAGAAGGAAATTAAAACACTGTGGGTTTTGCAATTGCAGCACGCGCCATCATTTGTGTAACCTTTCCAAGTCAACTAAAAATCCCGAAATGGGATTGACTGTTTCATTTCCTGATCACGAGGGACATTTTATTGCTCGTCCATATGTAGAGCATAAACACATATGAGTTCATGCGTGTGGATATTCATTGCTGCTGGGACTTTAATTACATTGAAAAAGGTTGAAAGGTGAAGATGGTTTCACACGCTGGCGTGCAACAATCATAAAATGGCATCAATTCATTTCAACTACTTGTGCATGTTTGTATACGAAAGCAAGTGAGTATGCGAGTATGCATTTCTTCTATTTCAGCCATTCTCATGTGATTGCGTGCCTATCCCAGAATGTGTGCTTACCCTGGCAAATTTTAATTTCAGAAACACCGTTTTACGGGTATCTTCATTCCAGGAAACCCGAAACATGGTTTCACTTACGTTATGCCATGGCTTGAACAAGCAATGGACATTTCCGTAAATTCTTGGGAGCACTATACTCTTCCTTATTCTGTCAAATGCTGATATATGGATATGAGTGCGTCCTGTCCATTTATTAGCTAGACGACTCGAATTTACAGAAGCTTAGGATTTCCTGACTTTTGTTTGCAGATCCCCGGCGAAGGAAAGAATAAAGCAGGATTTCAAATGAATTATGCATATACAAATGTAGTGGGCCAACGGAAATGTTCGTCCATTTGGCAGCAATCCGAGAGAGCATAAATGTTTACTAATACTCCATGTGTAAGACACTTAATCTGTTTTCTTGCATACATAATGCTACCAGAATGGACTTGGAAATTGCTTCCGCTCCATTGTCAGGCAAAACAATGTCATTGTCAGTTGTCAGCAAACGGTCGATTTTGGTTTTATTACAACTGATATATAGTAGGAATATTGTCCCGAGAGATTTCCGTTGTTTGTGACCTTGACTACTTCAGTAACCTATTAATTTGGCTTTTTGCTTCATTTTACTCATCCCGAATTTGGATTGTACACTATTTATAGGTCCGACGCTAGGACAAGGTCATGACGCCAACGGCTTGTGTTCTAAATTGATGCTTGATTCCTCAAATAACGGAGAAAGTTCCAGGTGGTTTTTTATTTTTACTCGCACCGGTCATTATTGTTAGTTGGTTTGAACACTTTTGGTGCCTGGAAGAATTTGAACTATATAGGAAAACTTCAAATGTTACCAGAGATTGTTCTTAAAAATGAGGCTTGTGTAACTAGCAGAAGAGTTATTTTTTTGACATGTTTTTAGACCTAAAATTTAACCAACAAAGTAATGACGTCACTGCATTGGTTCAACATACATTATGCTTTGTACACTAAGCGTTATAGCCAGGCCAGTTTCACACAACTCTTTACGGTAATTCGATTTAAATAATTTCTTCCTGGGGATTTTATTTTAGTCTATACAAATCAATCATTTTAATTCGCAAACCAACTTATCGGAAATACATTTACTTATTTCATATTTGCTCACTTTGCCTCCCGAGGTTGCTATGAATGACATTTGATATTTCGTGGACAACCAGTGGAAGTATTATTTTAAAAGCATTACAAAAAATGGCTCACTCGCAACTTCTAGGTCAATGCCACACGACATTATTAATAATTAAACTATCAGGTACATTATCTAAGCATATTAGTATTGACTTCCGTATGCTGGTGATAGCAAAAGTAAATCGCTGATGTACATAACATACATATATCCCGAAGTCATGACGTTCTATATTTTGGACGAAAATAGTAAGCAGTATCGATGGCAATTACCGTGACAGGAAATTGTCGTCAAATTGACTTCCCACCCTATTTTTTCCTCTTTGCTAACAAAACCTGAGCTCAGAATATTGTCATTGGAAAATCTTGCTTGTGCCTTGGCGGATCAATATTATGTCCCGCAATGTGTACAACGCACACTGGATCGAAAATAATTCCAGGGACCTTTTTTTTGGACATTGGCATTTGGTTTGGACACTAATTCGTGGCTGAGGATTTGGATTAAGCGTGGATTAAAATGCGGGAAAACATAAATGATTTTTTCGCGGATTAGATCTCTGAACACGGGTTACAGAATAATGAAAATAAAAAATAAATTCCTAATCCTCCCATAATCCATAAGCGAAAGAGCCCAGGCCATGCGCTACAGTTTAAGAAAGGGTAACGCAAGTTTTAAGATTTTATCAGGATGTCATGTGTGCTGCACGGGGCGCAAAATTCCAGTATAAATAAATATATTTCTTATGCAAACAAACAACTGGACAATCACTTTAGCTGTCGTTGTAATGTTGTAAAGCATATTTCCCCTGAGGTATACTGGTGTGGTCAACAAGAATTGCTACTGGAAGGTTTTATCCCATAGTGTCATATTGTGACAGCCAACTGCCTGTACCTTTAATAAATACCTACATATGTAGCCGTATATAATTATTAATTGACTTATAAGCACTATATCGGCTATACCTACTCAGCTTTAGACGCAAGTATGAGTTGTACATGCATGCACGCGTAAATCCATTTCAGGGTCACACACACTTTGTGTGCAATATTGATAATGCTAGTGCAGGTGAGTCCAAGGCTATCGGACTGTCTCTTTGATAGCGATGAATTGTAGCATTTGCCGTCTAGACCCACTGACAATTTACCCTCCGTCCAATGTTTCTCTGTCACTGTCTGCTCCTTTTTCCCGAAGTAGTTGTCGCAAAATTTAATTTGTCGTACCTTCATTGCGTCATTTTAAAATTGTATTCCAATTGCATTGGAGAGGGCGCAGGAATAATCTGGAACTTTGCTTCTGATAGCCCATTGTTGCTTTTCCCTGGCTGCATAGTCTCAATCTCAACGCAGTTTCGTTTCTGATTGTTGGAGAATTATTCCGGTTGTTACCAAAGGACGTTTACCAAAGCTGTTACGTGTACGAAAGTAAGTTTTTTTCGCACATTAAAATTTTGTCGTATTCTAACTTGGACATGTCTTATATCACATCTCAATTATGTTTAATAAGAGCTCCCTCGTGGATTCAGAGACTCTCAGAGTTCCTTGGTGCTGTCTAGAAATTATGACTTACTGATTCCGAATTCAGGCGGGTTTTTATTGACCTTGTGCCTTTTGGTATATCATTATCTGAACTTAACAATTTAGTATAAGGTATAATTGTTATTTCGTCGTCCATAGTGAAATATCTTTGCTGTTGAGTTGATTGTTGTAGAAAAAACAGTGTTCTCTGCTGACGTAATTGTTTATAGTTATACCTCGTGTGATTCTTACTCCGTTTATTTAGTAGCAAGTTACCATCACTCACCGGAAGATCCTAAAGTAAAAGGGAATTAAGTTGAACAAAAGGCACAAAATCGTGTTGCTTTTTCTAAGATTACAGACATCACTTTAGTTAATGGGCAGGGGAGTAAATTAAATTGTTTGACGTATACGTTCGTGTTCTGGAAACCCGCAAGAGACATTTCGTTAGAAATATACAAACAGCGACATCATGACTTTTTGGACGAAACACGTCTTCTATTACGTGAGGGGCAGATGGCACTTCTGTAGACGTGCGTGGGTTCGTTGTCATTACAGTTAAAACGTTTAGTATCAGAAGAACTGACGAACAGATAATATCGATCCTAGTATTTTTTATTTGTTCCATCACAAAATGTTTACCTTTGTTAAGGTTCCAGAAAGATTTTTTTCTGTGGTATTTATTTCCAAATGATCGGATTAGGCTCAGCGATCTCCAATTTCACATTTCGTATTCCCGTTAAGAAAATTGGCTTAGAACACGGGAAGCATTTGTTTAGTATAAATCGTGACTTGATTTTAACCGTTGTTTCCGGAAATGATTACAGAGGACTTCAAGATGAGTACTGGGAATGGCGTAGCTGCCGCTGAGAAGACTCAAGTGGAATCTCGACGTCGTTATTTAGTGGAGGCTCAGGAGGCTCAGAGTAATTCTCCACCCGAAAAGAAGACAAAGTGGAGCATTTCGGCAAATGAGAAAGGGGAATTTGTTCGCCAGGCCTCCCAGTTTCGCCACACGATCCAAGAAGGAGGTGAGTTTCCGCCTGAGGCTGATCGCTACCATTTGTACGTGAGTCTGGCCTGCCCCTGGGCACATCGAACTACCATCGTGAGGCATCTGAAGGGGTTGGAGGACATCATTGGTCTGTCCGTCGTCCATTACCTCCTGGGAGGAGACGGTTGGGAGTTTGCTGAGGAGAAAGACGTCCCCGGATGCATCCCGGACACGGTGAACAACTTCAAATTACTCCGACAATTGTACAAACTCAATGTCCCCGACTACAATGGAAGGGTGACGGTGCCGGTTCTGTTTGACAAAAAAACGAAGAAAATTGTCAATAACGAGAGTTCGGAAATCATCCGCATCTTTAATTCCGGTTTCAATAAGCTCTGCAAAAATCCCACCTTGGATCTGTATCCAAAGGACTTGGAGCAGGAAATCGATGAGGTTAACAGCTGGATTTATGATGGCATCAATAATGGCGTCTACAAGTCTGGTTTTGCTCAAAGTCAAGAAGCTCATGAGAAAGGCTCGAAGTTGATACACGAATCATTGCTGCGGGTGGAGAAGATTTTGGAAAAGAATGAGTTTTTGGTTGGAGGGCGGCTGACGGAAGCTGATATAAGACTCTTCCCTACAATTATTCGCTTTGACCCGGTTTATGTTGGTCATTTTAAATGTAATTTAGTTACGGTGAGGGAACTTCCAGCCTTGTCGAAATGGATGAAGAAAATCTTTGAGATGGAGCAAATTCGAGAGACGATCAATATGGAGCATATCAAGAAGCATTACTACATGTCTCACCTCCAACTTAATCCGTCTCGCATCGTGCCTTTGTCGAATGGACCCCTTTTTCCTCATGATTAGTGTCCATCCACCTGTTGTAATCCCAGTACATTCTTTTATGTCAATATGCTCCTTTACATTCGTTGATAACATCGTCCGTATTTTGGTTTTAAGCGTTCTTAGATGCACTAATGTTAAACAATAATATGTATGATAATATAAATATAAACAATAGTATAATGGGGTAAATCGCTCGGCCAGGACCCTGGTCAAATCAGTACTCCAAAAGATTGAAATGATAGCTTATCTTGCTTTATTTCAACTGCAATGGATGCTATATTGCTCATTCACAGATTCACACCAAATAATTTAAATGCGAAACATTTTTCGTTGTACAAAGTCGTCGATCACAAGCTAATAATGTAAAACGTTTACACGAAAAGTAATAAAATTGAATCCACCTTTTAGAATGTGCTAAGACATAATTGTAACACAAATCATCATGTATTAAAAGAAAGGAAGCCAAAGAATTGTAGATTGAAAAAAAATCAGTATTATGGAAATGTCTAAATTATGAATGCTTTCGGGTTACAAAATATTCTTGGCTGGCAGTGCTTGAGAATAATTCGGAGAAATAAAGTAAAAGGTGACTTCAACGAAACCGAATCAATTAGGACTTAGAAGGTCCAGGAAAATTATAAATATTAAATATAACATGTTTAGATGTAAAACTAGACCACTATATATATGTATGTTGGTAGAAAGATAGAAAGTCTACGTCACTAGTTCCACAATCACTGCGGGAAGAGGCACAATGTTGACTCATTTCATGCCTTTTCGTATACATAATGTATTGTAATTGAATTATTTTGTAGAAACAGTAAATTCTATAAGAGGAAGCAGACCTTGCAAATAAAAACGAATCGTAAAAATGAATAATTATTTAAATGAATAATTATTACTCAAAGATAAATATCAATATGAGCCTTTGGACTCCCAAAAGAAGAGCCAGTATGTACAGCAGCTTTCATCTAAAACAAACGGGGCCGACTTCAAAACCAAAGGCTTGACCTTCAGCGCCGTAATCTTGAGGAAGGAAATCAGTTATGGGCAGCTGATTTGTCTTTTTAGTCCGGAAGTCAAAAACTGTCTTCCCTTCGCCGGAACCAGCCTTCAAAAAAAATATAAATAATATTTTTAGAAATAACATCACAAATGACGTAACCATAAACATCTCCCTTCCTCCGTAGTCAAACACAGAAAAGTTGGAAGAACTTGATAAATGCTTACCTTACAACCATCTCGAGTCACTATGGGCTTAACGGGTAAAGAGTAGGCAAACTCTTGGTCATTGGATCCTAAAAATTTGAGCGAAGAGTCGTACGATTGCTTGCGGGAGTCCAACCAACCAACCGAATTTAAGCAGTGATATGTAAAGTTTTGCGACGCTTGAGAATGTAAAAGCCTTAAGAATGTCATTTGTACAGTTCCGATGGCTTCGTAGGTTATCTGTGCCAAATGAAATAAGTCATGTGATTTCATTTTGTACTGAAAAAACGAGAGGAAGCATATTATTGACGGGATTTGGCTATCTTTTACCCGGAATCCTTGTCGGAAAGAGCTGAACCAAACTTCCCGTTTCTTGCTCTCCGGATGCTTTTCCCAAGGAATGTGAGGCATTCGTGTGGATTGTACGTCTGGGTAAATGCAAGTCTCGCCCGTATTCGTTAGGTTGCAGAAGGCATGGACGGCATCGTCCGGCATTCCCAAGTTTGGATCAATCCAGTACCAATCTAATCCCACCCAATTAATAATAATTCATATTCACCAAAATATCTTACGTAGAGGTAAAATTAAATATTTGGAAATGAAGTAAAAATGTTCACCGTCTTTGAAGTGAGGGTTGCCGTAAAAGAGATCTCTGCATGTCCTCACTGGGTTTTCTCTAGTTCCTAATGGCTTTCGAACGCGTTCCAATTCAAGTCTCAAATTGTAAATGTCCGAGTAGATTTCTTGCAATTTATTATTTAGTTCTCCATCATCATCCAGTGAGCTAAATTTATTGGGTCAAAGGTAATTTAAATCAACGATCTACCAAAGTCCTTCGACATTATGAATGTGTACAAGCCAGACCTTTTATCGCCTTTGTCCGTCGTTCCAGTTGTGTCGGCCGCAACTTCACGCAAATCACGCTTCCTTCTCCCAGTTCCAGCCTTTGCAGAGGGATTGCTAGCAGCTGCATTCGGGAATAGAAGTTCAGGTGGAAGCAAAGGAAGTTCCCCGGGAGGACCAGGTGAACCTGGCAATCCGGCTGGACCCACCTCTCCCTTGATTCCTGCAGGACCTTCCACTCCTTTCGGTCCTGGCGGGCCTTCGGGTCCATGGGAACCCGTTGGACCATCACCGCCTTTCATTCCTACTGGCCCAGCATTTCCCTAAAAGCATGGGCCATTTAAATATTAAGGTGTAATTGAAAGTGCATTCAATGCATAGGAAGCAATGGTAATGTACTCACTGGCTCTCCCTTCCTTCCTTCTGGACCTCTAGGACCGTTAGATCCCTTTTCACCTTTTTCACCATACTCTCCTTTGGGTCCGGGTTGACCAATAGTCCCTGGATGTCCTTTGGGACCTCTTCGTCCTCTATCACCTTTCATTCCCTTTGGTCCCACGTCTCCTGCTTTCCCCGGGGATCCATTTACTCCCGGAGCCCCTGGAGAACCCACGTCTCCCTGAATAGGTTGCGAGAGAGAGAGAAGAAATGAGTTACAATTTAAAGCAAGTGAAATTTTCAAGTCAAATTGTCACTGCAAATTTTCATTGCAAAATTCAAGTTAATTTTCATTACAAATTTTCATTGCAAAATTCCAGCCAAATTTCATTGCAAATTTTCATTACAAAACTCAAACTTCATTGCAAACAATATCATCAGTTGTGAGATGTATAGTATTTTAATATGGGCATGTACACTATTTAATATCCGTTGAATACGCATGTGCATAGCTAAGTCGTGCTTTAACAAATATCAATAGAATCTTACCGCAGGGCCAGGTGATCCTCGAAGACCTGGTGGTCCTTGAGGTCCTGGCACTCCTTGAGGTCCGAGAGGTCCTTGAGGCCCAGATGGTCCCGGCCCACCTTTGTCACCCTTGTCTCCGGGTAATCCAGGACTTCCTTGGGCTCCCGCTGGTCCCTCAGGTCCTTTATTGTACATGGTAAAATGTGTTTGTGCACATACATTATTAATCGATTTACAAATATATACTTAAATTCTACACCAATATACTCTTCTAATTAACGTGTGGGTATTATTCATTATTTTTAACAGTACCAGGCTTTCCAGGTGACCCAGGAATTCCCGTTTTTCCTGATGGTCCTTCTGCTCCAGGAGGTCCAGGTTCACCCTGTTTGCCGTCCTCGCCATCCTTCCCTAAATCAGAATTATTAGTACAAACAGCTCTATTTAGCGAAATTATGCCGAGGTGGTTACAGTAGGACTAACCAGGCTCTCCTTTCAAACCAGGTAAACCAGCTTCGCCCACAGGACCAGGGAACCCTGGAGGTCCGGGAGAACCTTTGGGACCTTCACCACCAACAGGTCCTCGAGGTCCTGGCGATCCGGCTGCTCCCGGTTTGCCCTCCTCTCCTTTAGGACCAGATGGCCCACGTTCCCCCTAATTCGCCATAATTAATCATTAGTACTCTTTCCTATAAGTAAAACCTTCAAGGTTTACTTTTCACGCTAATCAAAATGAATTCTGCAATAATTTACACGGGGTCCGTCTTTTCCTGGTGGTCCGGGTGTCCCCGGATTTCCGCTTTCTCCTTTGGGTCCTGCAGGACCTTCCGGACCAACGCTCCCTGGACCGCCTTCGCCACCTTTCGTTCCCGGTAAACCAGTTTCTCCTTGAGGTCCTGGAGCTCCTGGTGGACCTTTGGAGCCAGAATCTCCTTGCTCGCCCTTTATACCGGGAGGACCTGGTAAGCCTTGTAAACCCAAAGGTCCGGGAGGTCCAACGAGTCCAGCAGGGCCCTTCTCCCCTTTTGGTCCCCTGAATCCCACGGCTCCTGGTGGGCCCTTCTCTCCTGGTGGACCACCTAATCCTGGTTCCCCCCTCGGGCCTTGTGGTCCAGACGCACCAGCAGGACCCTTTACACAGGAGATTTAAACGAACTTTAGCTTTTGCGCCAACAATTCTGATAATTGAATGTAACCAACTTACAGATTCTCCTTTCCCTCCTTTAAATCCTTTTTCACCGGGTGGGCCAGCCTCTCCTTTGTCACCGTCTTCTCCTGGAGGACCTATTGGGCCAGGAGGTCCGGGCAAGCCTCTTGGTCCGACGGGTCCATCCACCCCACCAATCCCGGCAATTCCAGTTTCTCCTCTTTCACCTTTTTTGCCCGAAGGTCCAGTCGGGCCAGGTAGACCAGGACGACCTTCCGGGCCCGGTGGACCTTCCTTTCCAGATTCTCCCTGCTGCCCCTTATCACCTTGGGGTCCTTGCGATCCGGTGGGTCCTGCCTCTCCTTTCAGTCCTGGAATGCCCTGCAATTTCACCCCATTATTCATTTCAAAGCACAGAAGACATATTAGATCTGGCAAGCAAAAGAAAGGCCCAGCCCCATTCATATGGCTAAAAAAATTGGCGAGAACTCACTGGAATTCCAGGAAGTCCTCTTTCCCCAGAGAAACCTGGCAAGCCAGGTGGTCCCACTCCACCAGGTTTTCCAGCGGGTCCAGCGGGACCTGCAGGTCCTTCCTTTCCTTGTTCACCATGTCGACCGGGTTCCCCTAAGATTTCATGGCAAAAGTGTGACAAAGTTAAATAGATTTTGAAAGACGTATGAATATTACAAGGTAGTCTTTCAAAATGCAAAAAGTCAACGTGTAAACTTACCGCTTTGACCAGGAGGACCTGGTTCACCAGGCAGCCCAATTGGTCCTGGTTCTCCGCTTTGCCCTGTTGGGCCCACAACTCCAGGAGAACCGACGGGTCCTTTTTGTCCAGGCTCACCCTAACGTGTTGGAATTTAAGAATGAGCGACTAATTGCTTGAGATGAGTGGAATAATAAAAAATTATGATGCTAATAATCTCTTTTACCGGAGGTCCGCGCTCTCCGGGATGACCAGGTACACCATCTTTTCCAGACGCTCCTGCTGGACCGCTGGCTCCTGGAAATCCTCGGGGACCTTCAGCTCCTTGAGGACCTCGCTCGCCCATTCCACCGGGAGGACCTGGCTGACCTGTGTCGCCCTAAGAACAGAAAGTACAGATTTGGGTGATATGCGCTAATTAATATTATTAAGACTTCAGACCTCTGATACTTGGCTATCAGTGGCTTCGACGAGCTATTAACTGGTACCTTTGGTCCTGATCTTCCATCTCGTCCTCGTTTGCCTCTGGGACCTCGGAATCCCTAAATTGAAAGTCATTTTTAATCATCTCAGGCTGTACTGAATTATGAACATTTCCATCATTTTACTACATACTTAAATGCCTGTAGATTTATTACCTGAGAACCCTGCTCTCCTCTTTCGCCGGGTTGTCCACTTGTTCCCTGTCAATATTCAAAATCCTCAAGCAAAGAGTAAACAGTAAATGAATGAAGGAGACAAGGTAAGGGAAAGGATTTTTACCCGATCTCCTTTTTCTCCAGGATTTCCCGGCCGTCCTTCGGTTCCTTTGTCACCTTTGTCTCCCGGACCACCAGGGTAACCAGGAAATCCGGGTAATCCTATTTTTCCTTTTTCACCCACGGGACCAGGAGGCCCGGCTTCACCTCGCGGACCTTCAGCGCCTTTGGGTCCTTCTGGACCTTCCAAGCCGATTTCTCCTGGAGTACCTGGAAGCCCGTGGTCACCTTTGGATCCAATATCTCCTTTTTCTCCATCCGGACCTCGATCACCCTTGTCACCTTTCTCCCCAGCCGCTCCACGCTTCCCTTCATCGCCTTTAACTCCTCGTGGACCAGGAAACCCAGTCAAACCCTGGAAAACAAATATTCATGCACTTGGTTCTACGACATTAATTGTGTGGCAATTATTTAAGAATGTGAAATGAGTCATTCGGGCTTTCCAAGGGAAAAACAAGAGTTATGACTTCACCTTGTACAACAAAACAGAACAGAAATTGCAGAATTTACCTGCGGCCCTTTTGGTCCAGTTTCTCCCTTCGGACCAGGTAAACCTGGATTCCCGTTATGACCTGGCATCCCATCTGCTCCCGGTAGTCCTGGACTCCCAGGTTTACCTTGTGGTCCTGGAGCTCCAGGTGGACCGATTGGACCCGGTACACCTGGAGAGCCTATTGGTCCTTGAGAACCTGCTTGACCTGGTGGCCCAGACTGACCAGGGGGACCGGAGTTTCCTTTTTGTCCTGGAGGTCCTTCAGATCCGGGGATACCTGGAGCTCCTGACAAACCCGGGAACCCTCTTGGCCCTGGAAATCCTCTTGGCCCCTGAAAAAGGTTTCCAAAATTTCACTTTAAAAAGAAACTCACAGGAATAAACATAATTTCGTTTTGATCCCTACCATCTCTCCAGGTAATCCCGGAAGACCCTGTGCACCATCATCTCCCTGGGGTCCATCATGTCCAGGCATTCCTTTTTCCCCCGGAGTCCCTTTATCTCCTCGCTCTCCTTTTTCTCCGGGAAGCCCGGGTAAACCAAGACTGCCTTGCTCGCCCTTCTCACCTGCGCCATTCAAGTTGTAGCAATGACGAAGGTTTAGACAATGTTTGAGAATTGTTGACTGATTTAGTTGAGAACTGTACACCTACCTGGTGGACCAGTCATTCCTCTCTCTCCGTCCCTTCCTGGTCTTCCCCTTCGTCCATCCCTTCCAGGGGAACCCATTTCACCCCTGTGGCCACGTGGACCTATTTAAAGAGATTTATTACATTTGGTACGATATTAAGTTCGAATTTCCACCTCACAAGAAATAGATATGACAGCTCAGATAATCAGATCAAGTTAACCTGGTTCTCCCATCTCCCCAGCTTCTCCTTTCGGGCCCTCATTTCCAGACGGACCAACAGCTCCTGGTATTCCTGTAAGTCCCATTGGGCCTGGAGAACCTTGCATGGCCATCTGCATGACGATGGAACAAAATCGAGGACAATTAGCACAATTGACGGGTATACATGCATACATATGTACGTGCATAATATATTTCAATGAATTACCATATGTTGAGCAAGCATTTGTCGTAAAGTCTCAGCTGAACCGTCAGGGCCTTTCTTGGTTCCGGTTCCTCCTCCGCCACCTCCACTCAGCTGTGACCATTGAAAATAAAAAATTAGATGGAATAAAATGAGTAATTAAATTATGTATATGGAATAAAATGAGTAATTAAAGTAGATGGAATAAAATGAGTAATTAAATTATGTATATGGAATAAAATTAGTAATTAAAGTAGATGGAATAAAATGAGTAATTAAATTAAATGGAATAAAATGAGTAATTAAATCAGATGGAATAAAATGAGTAATTAAGTTAGATGGAATAAAATAAGTAATTAAATTATGTATATGAAATAAAATTAGTAATTAAAGTAGATGGTATAAAATGAGTAATTAAATTAAATGGAATAAAATGAGTAATTAAATCAGATGGAATAAAATGAGTAATTAAGTTAGATGGAATAAAATAAGTAATGAAATTAGATGAAACTCAAAGGACTGGTAAACGATGAGTACTCACGGGAATCATAAAAACATGTCCGGGAGGTCCTTGTATTCCGGTAGTTCCGGGCAAACCATCTCTCCCGCCGTCTCCTTTGTTTCCTTTCTCTCCAGGTGGTCCTACAGGTCCAGTGAAGCCTCTGGGTCCGGGAGGACCTCTCATGACTTGAATGTTGGGATTGTACGTTGGTATTTGATCGCTTCCGATACCGGATCCATCATCTCCCTTGTAAGCACACGGGGGACGAGTGGTCAGCGGTTGTTATTTTTTTCATATATTATATTCTTAAAATCTCAGCTTCCACATTACCTCCGATGCAGTTACTTGTCCATAAGAATCCGTAAGAAGCGAGTCTTCCGTGTTACCAAACTCATCCACAAGTTTGAGGTTTGGGAGTGGGGAATCACAATTGGGCATGTACTTGGAACAAACTTCATAGGCGGGTTCGGGGCTGGGGAGAATGAGAAGTTGCTGGATGTCTCCTTGGAAGTAGGCATCATCCAAGAGTTGCTGTCCTATGAGTAAAACACCTGCGTTGGAGGGATGGGAATCCAATGAGCGATTCAGCAGCTGTGTGCCAACTTCTTGACAATCCACAAATAAAGTAGCGGAATTCCCCTTCACGCTTAACCCCAACCGGTGCCAGCTACAAGACAAAAAAATTGGAGCTTAAAATACCATCTTTTCTCAAGCAAGAGCTGTAAAAAAGAAAAGCTTGAAAAGGTTGAAAGAAGTGGAAAAGAAAAGATTTTCTCGTACCTTCCATCGTTCAGGGCTTTGTTGAAGACAACACGAAGTCCATTTGGTGGTCTTCCTTCACTATCCTGTAAAGCATCATGTTTGTGAGTTCATCACTCAAATAAAAACTATTATTGAGTCTATGTGTAGTACCTGGTAGAATAAAACCACTTGATCGGAAATATCCAAGGCCAATTGCTCATCTCCAGCGTCATTGTACACGGTGAACAAAATGGACTTGGAGCCTGCCAGTGGCTTTAAGGTGGACACAATGGAAAAATCAGACGGGAAGGAATCTGCATTTCAACCAGAAGTATTACTATCAAACAGTACCCATGTAACATCTAAGCATCCTGCCCATGGCGTTGGCGTATTGCAAAACATACAAATCATAGTGTACCGTGCTCTGCCAGAATTGTCATCCTTTTGAGGGGGGAAATATAATTTTATACAGACATACCTGGGAATAACTGGGCGGTATTCACAGACAGAACAGCCCGCAATGATAGGGAATAGGCTACGTCGGGAGCGGACGCCACATCGGCAGTCCCATTGGATCTGCCACGGCCGTAAGTGGTTGGGAGAACCTCATCCAGGTCTAAACTCGGCCATTCCACTCGTTTATCACAAAATCCTGTTGTTTTTACCACTCCCAAGGGAACTTCTTTGATCCGTGTGGCGTCCAGAAGATCAACAGAGCCTGACAAATACTCAAATGGTTAATTCTTCAGCACATATGCACTTACATACAAGCATATGCACTGTGAGACGCACAATCCAAAGATATTCCATCTCATCAATTCATCACATGCAAACGATGGGATCTAGGCATTTTAATTACAACGGTGTTTTTACAAAGTGTAGACGATTAACGAAGTTATTACATGTACGAATATCACAGAACGAAATTTCATATTCAGTTAGGTGACATTTTTATAGCTCTTTCGCCCTAGTTTTTCCCGAGGGTGAGCAAAAGAGCAATACTATCTTTACTTGAAAAATTTAGTTGTTCAAATACATTCATAATAGCAACCCAAGAAACTAAAATCTGCTGCCTAACTATGTAAGACAGAAGATTTGTCCAGGGAATTCCAAAACGAAAATGAAATTGCTCTTTGGGTATAAATTATTTATTTATCGGACAAATTATGGATACAAATTTGTGTATTTCGCAATCAATTTGTACAACATTAAATACGCCGGGAACGGCTAAACTTAGTTTCATCAATTTCTGAGGCAATATTATTTATATTAATTTATATTAGTGTGTGAAAAATATAGCTGAATTACGTTACTCAATTCAGAAAACATTTGTAATGCTAAGGAACCTCCAAGAAACGTCTTCTAGAGCAAACCAGCGGACAAAAGTTAAAATGGCAGCTCTTTTCAAAACAAAAATGAATAGGAAGTAGGTATACTAATGTCTTAAACTCTTAAAACAATGGGTTCATGTTAACATGTACATATTTGTAATGCTGGATACATGCATATAGTAATATCTGTAAAAGACACCAAAGTATTGCTTAAAAACCCGTCGTGAGCTAAAGGCTAATACTTGTGCTGTCCACTCGCTAGTTTTTTGATCGTAGAAAATTTGTGAATAATATGAGCTTTTGTGTTTTGTTGATGTGCTTGGGTTGGGGAGAAGGAGATACGGAAGCATGAAGGATATTTAAGATGGTGAAAAGATGGGTTAGAAAGGGGAATGCCCTGATCAACACAAAAAAAGTGACACCACTTCGTTAAGGTCACCATGTCCACACGATAAGAGGATTGGGACCTGATGATGAGACGTCGCTGAACTAGGTTGCAGGCTTCAATGTATGTGAATAAGGAGAGCTTGAGTGATTCAAGTAATGATCTCGCTATGTGCCTTCCTTCACATTGATTTTAGCAAAAAGTGACAGCAAAAACGTCTTTTCATTCATAAAGAGAGTCATTTACCAGATTCAAATTGATTCTCAAGTACTCATGAAGCCAAGTTTAAGAATGAATAGGAAAGTATACACATGTATGTTGTACGACTTTTTGTACATGATTTCATGGAGAATTGGGAGGCTGTTGTGTAAAAAAAAATGAACACTTACCGGGGAGAAGTGATTCACCACTAAATTTCACGCAACTGATTCCAGTGACTGTTATTACTACAAAAATTACGAAAGCACGTACAGGGTACATTGTACAAGCGACACCCATCCCAGGAGGAGGAGAGCTTCTCTTTCTTTTGTTACCATCCACAGCTTTGTTTTTGGTTGTTATTATGAATAAGGTGACTTTACATCTTCACCTCCATTTGTATACAAAGGTGAATGGGGCAAAACGAACTGGTATGATATCCTGACTACACGCTCATCAATTGTACGGATCAGCACATTCTGTATAGAACACACACTTCCCTGATGCTATTTCCACTGGTCTTGGGAATGAGACAAAATTAGGCTTGACGGGACGAAGAAGGACAAAAGAGCGGATTACACGAGTCGCTTTTCCGGGCACAAATTAGGACGAGAATTATGGGCGTTAAAGATGGAAATAATGTATTCAAAGGCGACTTGCCAAGCACTGGAGACACCGCTAGAGACGTGGATGTGAAGCTCAGAGCACTTGCTTTTGACAGCTTCCCAGTCCCACTGATCCCACATTTTTTCCAAAAAAAAAACTTCACAAATCTATAGTAATTTATGGACACAATAGGAGTTATAAAAGTATAAAAAAATAGTCCTAAATGCACAAAAATAATGAGTGTAACCGCATCCAGAAAAATCGAGTGTTCCTATACAACTAAGTGGGAAGAGACACGTGCTTGGGGGTGCTGCGAAAGAACTGAAGAGCAACTGTCTAGGACATGAGTGTATGGAGAATCGTCGAAAATATATATAAATAAGGAGCAAGTCAAAGAGATTGAAATGATACTCCTTCCGTTTTTTTAACCTTTTTTTCTTCCATCCGCTGATGTATAGCTCCTTTCGTGCGGCTTTCAAATGCTGAAAACCAGAGAATCCATGCAGAAGTGGAGAAGAGAAAGAAAAGGGAAGAAAAAATCATGAATATATTTTTGGTGCAGAGTAACAAAAAAAAAATACAACAAGAGCCATTCCATATCTTCGTAATATGGAAGAACTTTGACCCTCTTCCTTATAATCTTCGTGTCTCTTATTGAGTACGGCGTTGCGGAGAAGGGATTGCATATTTCCCCCATAAGTCTTTTCAGAAACTGTTACATCGTCAGTCGTCTTAAATTCTTCATTTTTCCATCGTCTCCCTTCTATCATCCTAATATATTTGCTTTTCAAGGAAGATCAAGAAAATTCAGGGATGGTAACTCCCTTATTTTTCCATCACCCTTTTTTTACCCTACACTCTCTCTCTTTCTGTCTCTCTCTCTCTCTTATTCTTTTAATACATTCATTCAGAAAATTATCTGCCTTTTGCTACTTTTTATAGAAGAAGTAGTCGCGAGAGCTGAGGGGAAATAAATATAAAATGTGATATGTATAACTGGCCATAAACACTTTGACAAGAGTGTTTGACGATTGGAAAGCGGCAATGGAAAATGAGTGCTGTGCGTGAAATAAAAAGTTATTAAACTCTTTTGACACTATTTTTATTTCTTTTCAATGACTTGCATCCCTCCCTAGATGTACTTTAACTGATATAAGAAAATACAAGAAAAGTGGCAAAAAAAAAAAATCCGGATGACCACGAATCAAAAAGTCTCTCTTCTCCAAGGATTGTAACAACAGCTAGCAGAAATACCAACGTTTGTACATCAAATACTAATTATTGTAATGATTATGGAACTTGCCACCATTTGAAAAGAGAATGGAAGCATCCAACATTAAAAATGCATTTTTATGATTTTATTTTATTTGACTAACATTCACGAAGGAAGTTTTGCGACAGCTTCTAGTAATTATGAACCAAGTAGCTTATTCTCGATAGGATCGTAGGTCGTAAGCCCAGAAACAACTGTATACTTAGAGTCTGTATTGCATTTGTCATCAGATTTTTTCGACAATTAGTTCCCTACTTTTCCAAAGTGTCTCCCTCCATAATACATATTCACCCTTTCACCCTCGATATGAATTAAAATAACTCCACCATTATTCTCATATAGTGTCACGGATGAATTAGAAAGTTGCATAGTACGTTTCTCCATTGAAAATCCACGAGAAATTACTCTCATTTTCAATTGTTGAATTCGAAAGTTTCATCAGAAGGGATTCATGATTGTAGTATTATTCACTTCTTAGAAATGCATAATGGTAAATATTAATAAATAGAACAAAGTTTTTCACACAAAGAATTTGTGTTGCGAAGTGATGAGGTCCTGGAAAATAGCTCCGGGGGGTGGTCCTTAACGGACTTCTGGACCCAGAAGTTCTGGAGGCTCCGAGTTCTAAACTCGTAATTGAATGGGAATATTTTCCAAGAAAAAAATATTTTCTTGGATAAAAACTTGAGTAAAACTGAATACAGATTTCGCTGGGGAAATTAATTAATTCCATTCAAGGGTTAAATGGTAGAGAGTTTAAGAAGGGACCTTAACTGAATATGTATGTATATATATGGGTGTATATATGTATATAATGTGTAAGGATTGTCATGTGGTTTTTATTTTGACGTGCGTGGGAAAACTTCACACTCACGTTCAATGCCGTGTGTGTGTTTTAATGCCATGTATTGTGTATGCACGTATGCTGAGCAACTGGGCAATCCCTGGCCATTTGTGCTATTGCTCAACAGCTGTTCACACGCAAAAAGTGAACACCTGCCTGCAATGTTAACCAATTGCAACCACCAGTGTTTACTGCCTTGTTTGTGAAGAGCTTCATTCAAAACTATTTTTACTTCACAATTGTCAATGTGCACACACAAAAGGTAGTAAAGTAGTAGTATTTTTTAAAAAAAAGAAACGTGCCAGTGTGCTGCCAGACAAAAGTTGTTTTTTTTTTTCATTCAAAAATTGGTTTTTGCGTGGAACATGAAATCCATTAGTGTAAATACTGACACGCAACCGCTCACACGTACTGTTTTCCTGGTCTTACTTCCTCTTTTTGTCACTGGAATCTGTGCTTTACCAAGTGGGGAGAAGGATGTCACTCCGCCTGATGACCTTGGTAAGGTCGGAAAATTTAAGGGAGAGCAGCCTAATGATACATTCTATAGACGACTGTTAGAGTGAGTCCGAATTTTCATTGTATTTGCTCTGCCTTTGTCACGTATTCCTGACCATTTTGTGGTATCTGTCAAAATCGTTCATTTGATTCATTTGATTGAGTCGTTGATTCTTTGATCTGTCAGTTGGTCCCACAATGGGTCGAGTGTTGCGAAAATCGATGCAGTAACAATGTTAGTGGAAGTTATGTGTTGAGACCATAGGGTAATCGATTAACAGAAAACTTGTTGGTCTGATCAACGTGTAGAATAAGTTGTTTTGTAATAATGCTTCCATGTGTTAGCTATTCACATTTTGTTAATGTTTCCACTTTGGATTAACAGATTTCTGGATACAAAGGAAGAGACTATTGGTGAAGACTGGGATGGCAGATGGTTTCCGAAAAATCCGACACCTAGTCGCCAAGGGAAAAATGGGCCTGGAAAAGATGAACATGGCCGAGTGCTAATGGGGGTGCCTTCTGAACACTGCGATGACGGCAAGGTACAATCAGTTTTGTACTTTCCATTTTTTTTATTATTATTACATCCTAAACAATTATTACGTGCAAGCTGGAATTGCTCTGTTCGCGTCAATACAAAGGACTTTCACTTTCAGTACTAGTGAAGTCTGTTTTCAGACAAACATCATTGATAATATTGATATTAACATCAGTATCAGTGGTAAATAAATGTATTGTTGTATTTTGCTAATAAATTATCTCGATTTTCATGTTGCAGACAAATTTGACGATGGACTGGAATGGATCTGTGGTTAACTACACATGTTTTCATCCTGAAACTAGGTACCCGCAAGAAGAATTTTATGAACCTGTACAACATTGTGTGGATTTGCCATCGAAATACAGGGTAAGTGTATATGTGTATTCATTCCCTTGAGTGATTCAAGTTTCAGATATCAACTCAGAATGTTTGCCGTGGCATCAACGTGTTTTTTTCATTAATTTTTCCAGCCGGATCATTTCTGCATGGACAAGCCCATTCCTTACAAAGACGGTATTCCCACTCAGTAAGTAAAACTTCACCCTGCCCAACTTGCCTGTTATGAGGCATATGTGCACTACACTTGTCACTTGAACAATATCAATTATCTGTTTGTAACGAGCTGTTGTAACGTTCTATTTTTTTTTAATTAGTGGGCCCCATCGTCCTCTATGGCCCAAGTTTGGCGAGTATACGTTTGTTCCACGTGAAAGATGGTTGCACAACATAGAGGTAAGCTAATCGATGTTAGTACACTTGTCACGTGTAATACATTATTTTTACGTTAATAGTAGTTTATTTATGCTCTAATAAAATTGTGATGGAAAGCCGGAAGTAAATTCTGTGAAGTTTCGTCAGGCATGTGTACATACATATACGCACATGAATTTAAATAATAATTTAATAATGCATTTATGTAAGTAAATAACCTGTATATATTCCATACGTGTAGCATGGCGCCGTGGTTATGCTCTACCATCCCTGTGCGTACGCCGCAGAAGTCGACAGATTACGGAAAATAGTCACAGGATGTGTTGGAAAGTATGTAATTACACCGAGTACTTTCGTTACACCAACCCGGGTAAGGATTACGAATGATTAAATGTAACTGTTGTAGTTTTCTGTTTGTTTTTCAAATTATTGCGTTTACACGCTTGTCACCGAAGCGTAATCTTTTAATTACCGATTCCGGAGTGAGTAGAGGTTTAAAGAAAACTTCAGCACAGCATATACGTGCTCAAAATGGCCAAGATGTTAACTCAGTTAAGTGTGCATGTGCAACTGAATAGAACACGCCAAGTTTCATACAGCAATATCAGCTGAAATGAAGTAGCTGTATGCAGCCTACAGACACGAATATTTTGTAATTTAAAAAATTTGTAATTCATAAAACACGCCACACTGTATTTATTGTACTTTCTACATTTTTACATCATTTACACTTTCTACGCCATGCAACTCAAACATACGTATGTACACACGCAATATACTTATGACCCTCGTTAACAAAAGTGAGATTTAATACAAAAACAACATAACTATTTAAATATTAAACAAACTCAAACCACACCTACAGTTACTTACACTTTCGTATGCTATTGTAATTTGTGATAGATTGTGAACATGGCTAAACTTCTGCGCCTGCAGTTTGTCGATACTTTCACGCTTACGAGATACTGCAATTTAATGCATCGCTCTCGCACGAAGTGCCGACAAATTTGTCCAAGAACTCGAACAATGTGCCAATGTGCGCAGAGTACATACGTTTAATATTTTTAATAAAAAATGTAATAAAAATGGTTGTTTATGACAGCCTTTAGCTTTGGTCGCTTGGGGCTGTCGCTTGGAGATGTCTTTGGTGAATGACGATACGGCGATAAATTTTATACGTGAGAAAGCTCTTCATGGACCAGAAGGAAACTATACGAAGGAAGGTCAGTTCGATAAGGGCTTGATCAAATTCTCAAATCAATCCGGAAATGCTGTGTACGATCGTGTACTGTGCTAGTCAGCGTTAATCGAAATGGCGATTCATTATGCTTCACTCATGGAACCAGTGAAGACCAGTATTACATTCTGTACCTTGAAGTGATGTGAAACAACCCAAGCTTTACCTGAAAAAACAATCATTCTTCAGCAAACGTGTATAATTATAACACATATGTATATTCGTGATTATCTTATGTATACTTGTTATAACTATAGGTGTTTTTAATGTGTTTACTATATTTCAACACAAATTTTGTGACTCTTTTTACTTTTTATGAAAGTGATACAAGCTTTAATCAAACTAGACATTCCACTGCACTACTTCCACGGTGTAAGCGTGGGTTAGATGTTTTTCTTGTTTAATATTGACTGATTTAGTGCTTATATTCTGCTACATCTGGTGCCAAAATTATGTTAAAACAACTAAACCAAATGAATGAAAAGCTCTCAACGAAGTTTTTAAAATAAAACCTGTTCTTCATACATTGCTGTATTACGATAAAATTGCAACAATTCGATTTTAATCTGTCCTGAAATGCTGTCTGATTATCATCAACAAAATGATTCAAAAGTGGCAACTTCCTTTCTGTTCGCATATGTTAACGTTAATAATTCATTCAGCACCCAGAAACCTTGAAAGTCCTACTTGGGTCGCTTCTAGGAGGTTATCACAGGATATAAATTCTCAAACTGTCTCAAAACGGAATCAGACTATATGGTACCTTTCATACATTAAATTTAAAGTATTGTTAAGCCTTGTAGTTCATAATTTCCTTCCATAAATAGAAATAGCGAAAACAAAACCGAACGTGGTGCAGCGAATTCACAGACTACCTGTGTGCATTTTTCCATTTATTTAACAAAATAAAAAATGCAATAGTCGTAACATGACCACTGGCTATCAAAAATTGTAAGCCACTAATAAACACACAATAGATACTTAGCAATTAGCAACTGGTAAACTAAAAGTTCAGCTCATTCACAACATTTTTCAAGTTTATAGCATCCTGTATCATAACCTGTGGGCCTTCAATTACGAATCCTTTCTACAATGCGAGAAAATTAGGTCACAGGGGGATTCCTGGCATATTTGTACAATACCACATACAAAAACAACCCAAAGAACATTGCAAATAAATGATAGCGAATAAGTAAACACTTATTTTATACTTATAAATGAATGCTGCTTTAAAAACAAGCACGGATTTATATAATCGAACTTAAAATATCAATAAAAAACCCAGAAGTAAGTACTTACATAAAAACTTTAAACTAAATATAATTGCATGCATTAAGCGAACAAAATTGTACCAATGAAAAACTTAAAACAGCGAAGCCAAACCAATATCTTCGCCACTTCTAAACGGCAGGCACACTAGGCGTAGAGGGAGCAACGGACAAATTGGTCTGCGTGTTGGTTTTTGGAGATCCAAAGGGAACAGACACAGTTGGAGAAGAAAAAGTCCTGGCAGGACTAGAAACACTTGCCGGAGTTGGAGACAATACCTGCTGGGCTTCTACTTGTAACTTCCTCGCTTCCTGCGCCTTTGCCTGAACTATCGACATAATTATCATCTGAGCTAAATGCTTTCCGAATTGTTCTTGCGCTTTATCCGCATTTTCATGAATATTCCACGTATCCTTCAAAGCAGGGGTCACATGTTTCTATAAAAAGATTAAAAGATAGAAGACCATGAATTTAATAAATCAATCTCACGACCAACTTTTAATTTAGTATTTTATTGCAAAATAGACCATGTCACCAAAAATAAACTCACCAACACCATCTCTTTCATAGGCCCAACTGCATTTCTTTCTGCCAATGGTCGATCTGGTCCTGATGCTTGCGAAATTCTTTCTCCAATGTATTTTAGTCTTGGTATAATAAACGCTGTCACCACTTCGGGCCCTAGTTCTCCTAGACCGGTTATAGCCCCATAAACTGATGCTAAACTCATTTCATCAGATGCGTTTGCCATTAAAGCTTTTGAGAATATTCTAGTAATCCGGGTTTGAATATTATTAGACGAAGAAGTAAAATTTCTGCATATCTGGGCCATGAGCCTTGCAGCGAAATCACGTAACGCCCAGTGATTGTCTACTTCTGGTCGCAGGCACAACTGTTTACTGACTATACATGTAGCAACACTTGGTATAAGGTCATGTAAATATTTTTCTAAGTTTAGCGTTTGATTTTCTAGAAGCGCCTTCACCATTCTCATCAAATATATGAGAAGTGCTAAATTTCTTTGGATCACATTTACTCGAACTCCTTCAGCTATAAAGGTCGTCAGCCTTGGAATGATATCATACAGACCAGGATCAGTTGAAAGACTGGACAAGGCTTCCTTTAATAATAAAAAATAAAAAATTATAGATCGATTTAGATTTGCTGACTGTATATTCTACGAATCAGAGATCAGATTCCACCTTGCACACAATATATACATACATTTAAAGATATGAACATAATTTTAAATTTTAACTATCTCACCGTTCGACGTGACTCGTCGGAACCGACACACGCCTCTGTAATTTCTTTATAATACAGTTGCTGCTCGACCGAGGGTTCGTGTGTTGCAAGCTGTCTATGAACATCATTCTCTACAGCAAAAGTTTTCAGAGTTTTGTTAATGTAGACGACTGATGATACTTTCGGTGCTTCCTGGCCAAGTGTGAGTTTTCTAGCGGGATCAACGCTATCTTCTCTCTGATCCGACCTGGAATACGGTGGTGGGTTTTCAGGAACAGCAGGCTGCATTCCTTCAATTGCCAGCCAGTGTGCACGGTAGGATGGCTCCCCAAAGGCTTTTGGCAACGTGCTCGAGGTTAATTCCTGAATATCTTGAATGGAATCTTCCAAAGCAAAAATGGATAACTCTCGACCAGATCCTGACGACTGGCGGAAAGGTAGTGAGCTCCGGGAAATAAGTCCTGTGAGAGGCTATAGGGTTCATAATGTATTTAAGTTCATCAACCAATATTGCTTGTTAAAAGTTCTGCTCCAAACTCATAGTCACATAATTTCTACTACTTCTGCAGAACCACGAGAATAACAAAATCAACGCAGGTCAGCTTCATCAAGACCAAGTTTTACAGTGCATTATTTTCAAAACGAATATATGAGAAACATTTCAAAGACAGTGCTTTAATGAAACACGATCGTTTTTTAATCTGAATTTAAAATTCGCTGAATCTATACCTTACAGGTAGCGAAATTACGAATGTTTTTTCCACAACTTACTTCTATATTTCTGACCCGCAAGGCGTTATCTGTGTCGGAACAAATATATTTTTTTCTTCTTCCATGCTCCATAAATTTCATTCCATCCAAAATGAGACACTTCAATCGATAAACAACATCCTCAGCAATGTAACCAGCTGCTTCTTCTTCAATATTTTCAATCCCTGAATTCGCAGCAATCGCCTTAACCAAATCGGTCGAGAATGCAGGAAAGTGAACAGGTTCATCACTTTTCACGAAATCAGCCACAGGGGTCCCATTGACCGAATCTTGCAACATGGCTACAAAAAGCAATCAAAACATTTACAAATCAAAATTGTTACAAGGGATTGGAACAATTAGAAGCAATTCACCAGCAATAACCCAGCACACTTTCATTATCAATAACTATGACACAAAATGTTCACAAACACCACTGAGGCGAACCGAACAAATATGCAAGTGTTTCAAAAATCAGCTTACCGGTGACGTCCACTGGGCCGTTGCGGTCATAAACCGCTAAATCCGCGTACCTGTTCAATCAGCTCGACCTTTTCCAATCATACAATACAAGAATACCGTTTAGAATAACTGAACCACTACGTATTTGATATCACATTAATTAAATAACACGGACAAATTAAATGAAATTGCTAAAAATTAATTTGAAGCAAACTCGCAGGCTGGGTGCTGGGTCCTTTGAAAAGAAATTAGAATCTATCCTACAAATAGGTCGGGGCTGATTGTGATGCGGATTCTAAATGCTAATTTAATTTGATTTGGCGGCTATATAGAGCTATGTTCTTTAATTTGTTAATTGCTCCGCTTACACAAAGTTAGAATTTGGTATGCGAACGCTATTGGCTATTGAGTTTGATTGAAATTGGAGTATTTACCTTTTCTAAATAAAAGATTTAGCAATTTAAGGTTGGAACATTTGAACTTGGACCGCAAATATTCAAATCACTCACTTCCCACCACGTTGGACGTCCTCCCGAAAGCCTCGAAGTCCCATTGTCCATCCCACGATGGCAGCACATGTTTCCCAAGCAAATATCGCAAAGTATTCTGTTCAGCATTTAAAAAAGTCAAAATTACATTATTTTTTAAGAATGCCGAATGCTGTATAATAAAATTAAGTGTTTTAAACATTTTTTAAAGCTTTTCGACTTTAACCTAATTACACTTCCTTTGAAAAGTCCCTGTATTTATATTTATACACATGTAGTCAAACGCAGGTGGAAATAATGGCTCCTTCTATCCCTACCTAAACAATGACTAATGATGACTTAAATTTCCCAAAATGATGTCCGTTACCCCGTGTAAACTAGGAGAGATGCTGTCGGGATGAATTCTTTTATGTTCGATATAGCATCGTTGAGATTCCTCCCGAAGAGATTCTTTCGGAACGAATCCTGTCATTTTAGTATTATGTATGTCTGCATTCGGGGAGAACAACGGGGAATGCCGTGACCCGTAACGGGGAACGCGGACTATTGTTGCAACATGCGTACTGAGAAACTTTCCACCAGTTACTCCCTCAAGAATTCCTTCGCGAGGAATTTCGCAGGGACTACTTTCATGTCCGATATAGCAGTTTTTTAAAAATTGAAGTCCCTTGTCCCTTCAAATACTTTCACATTTTCCTTCAAGTTTTACGCGGGACATCTGGCTTGTCCGCCAAATTAGTGCCAAGTCGGAAGTTGGAATCCCCTGGACTGCCAAATTACTGTCCGTCAGCCCATCCAACAAATTAGGAAATTATGGTAATACTGGAAAGGTCAGACTGCGAGCCCACGCGAAGCGGACAATATTCTTACCGTGGGTGCGTTGAAAACTGTTTTACGTAGCCTTTAATTTAATGCATTTAAAAATACGGAATCCTGTAGTCTGTAGTTATCATTTCATAATTTTTGTCAGACAATCAATTTTACCATCTAAGGGTCCGCGCATTTAGTCGAAAACCATCGTTAAGGAACGACAAAGTACCATTTTTGGAAGTACCAATAGGGTCAACAAGCATGTGTAATTTGATTAACATCATTTCCCTGGAAATGTATGCATTATCTGCAATGTGGAAGCGATATACCGTATGCTCGCCGAAAAACGCATCGGCTCTTCTGCTTATAACTTCTCTACAACAAGGCGGAGACATGAGAGCATTCGCTGGTTGGACGGCTAAGAAATCCAGCTTTCATAATTGATGAGTAATTTTTTTCGAAACGATTACATTTAAAAATAATGACAAGTGAAACCCGTTAAAAATTGCATGTTAACATGTAGGGGTTAATACATTCTCGTACTGTTCAATTTTAATTTGTACATAAATATTTTCGGGTTGTAAATGATAGCGTGTTGGAATTCTAAAAGCCAGCTTTCAGAATTGGTAAGTGTAATTCGTGCTCTTTAATTTCCCGCAATATTTGTCATTATCAGTTTCGTGAGTTTTACATTGACGTTCAAAAAATAATAAAGGTTCTGGATAATTAAATCTTCTTGCAAATCCGTAAATTAAAGTTTTTTATCTCTCATTAGAAAGTAAAATTGTTTTCAGTACAATCTCCAGATAGAAATTGAATTTTGCAGCTCGTCGAAAACTTCAAACAAAAAAGATCAGTAAAAAAAAAAGGAAAAAAATTTCATTAAGATCCCAAAAATATTGAAAAAACTAAAATTGCACAGAACGAAAATTTGTTAACCCCCGTATGTTAACATGAGATTTTGTAATGCGTTTCACTTGTCATTAATTTAAAACTTAAAGGTTTTAGCCCTCCAACAAGCTCTCATGTCTCACTCTCATGTCTTCGCCTTCTTGTAGAGAAGTTATAAGCAGAAGAGGTGGTTGCTTTTCATACGAGCTTACGGTACATATGTGCATAAAAATGAAATATTTCTTTGAACAAGTTGTTAATGATAACTGCAAACCCACGTCAAAATATGACTTGGGATAAGTGAGACTAACGGGTTGTCGTAGGTGTAAGCGAACATCCCTGAAAAGATTAAAACGTCTTAATATAAATCCGTCCGGGATACAATAATGTGCTAAAAATTAATTAAATTTTTTACGGAAAGTCCGGGAGTTTAGAAAGTATGTAGAAGGAATTAGTGATAATTCTGCTTCCAGATCCATATGTGAACAATAAAATAATGGGGCTAGGTTTGGATCATTGGTAGAATGGAGACATTTGTAGATATTAATTAAGACTCGGAGAACTTCCAGTGAAAGCTCGAGCTACGGATAACACTGACAAAAGTTAATTTGAGGAGTGGATGGGCCAGTGACTTCCCGAACACAGCAGTACAGAGCATTGTGTGCCTTTTTAATCAATCGCGTGCCCTTGCACTTACCCGGATTCACCGTTATTAGACAAGAGTTTTCTAAGGATTCCTTCCCGAGTCGCTCTCCCCCTGAGAACAAAATAAGCATTTACTTGAGCTCACACAATGTGGCATCCCTCTTCGCTTTTGCCATGGTCGGGGCTGTAAATATAATTCCGGAGCGTTCCGTATTTCTCCATTTCCTTTCATCACCAACATTCTATTAGAAAATACGTACATATCCCATCCTTTCACCAAGTCCCTTCGTAGTACCAGGAGAGTGTATAGAACCGAGCTGGTAGGCTGTGCACACTCGGTTTATACACGTTAACAAAATGTAGACGACATACAACTCGGTTTAAGGACATGCATTTTATTTCTGAATAAATGGGGTAGCACCTAATAGTACTTTATTCTCATACGGATGTTACGTATAGATGTCACGTATCATTTTTTAGAAAAATTCAGCTGCCTTTTAGGTGACCCCCGACTGCAGTATGGTGAGGAGTAGGGTATTAAGACTCTTTCATCATGCTATTCATTAAAAAAAACATGTCCTTCATCCAGGTTGATTCTCCGTTTTTCATGCGTGTACATATTTTGAGGTAGAGTAGCCAGAATCACGGTAGAAGTAAAAATAAATAAAGCCATTTGGGCAAAAGCAGGGAAACTGCTGAAATAATTTAAAATAAATAAAAGCACACGAAGAAATATATCAATGTACAAAAGATGAAATAAAATAAACGAAGATGAGAACAGGGAGCAACTCAAGACTTTATTGTTAGTCTGAGCGCCATTAAAACCCGTCTGATGAGATGGAGAGAATTTCCTGTCTGAGCAAGCTCAGCTCATAATAATCAGCGTTGCACGAATAATCTTAATTTTAATTATTATTATTATTGTCCGAAATTGGGAACCAACATGGCGACGAGAGCAAATGAGAGATTTTCTCACATTAATCTTCTTATTTTTTGAGGTGTTGTGAGCCAGCCATATCCATCGAAGTCATCCAAGTCCAAGCCATTCACGAGTACCGCGTCGTATCCAGGGCAACCTTAATCCGAATTTCCTTCTTCTTTTCTTCCAAGGTCGGATGTACAGGGTCACCAGAATTAAAATTATTCGCTTTACATTTTACATCATTATACAAATTTTCTCTCCATCTGTACCATTTTTTCGTAAATATTTTTTATAGTAGAGACCAAATTCACATTTTCACAGGTAAAAATCCAGCAAGACAAAAATACCAACATACAAAAGCATATACAAGTAGTAATAATTTTATAGAAACAAAATTATTCACAGCCGTAAAACTCCAACATCAGCACACCAATTTCGCGACAAAAACAGCAACAAATAAGTAGTAATTGGGGAGCGGTAAGGGATAAGGGTGGGGAAACGGGAAAGGGAAAGCGCTCCGTTAGGATTTCTCCATAGATGAATATAAATAAAATAAATAAATACAAAAGGAATTTGTGAGAACAGGGAGCAACTCAAGACTTTATTATTAGTCTGAGCGCCATTAAAACCCGTCTGAGGAGAGAGAGAATCTGTCCGATCAAGATCGGCTCACATTAAATCTATAGTCAGCACTGCACCAATCATTTTTATTTAAATTAATATTATCCGAATTCCGGAAATCCCATGGCGACCAGAGCAAATAAGCATTTGCTCACAATATGTACATATGTGTTTCTATTTATTATAACAACAGTTATCAATTAATGTGTACGGTGCAGCAGGTGCACCATACACACATACGGCACACTCAGATCACATAAGCCAAACCATAACAAAAATCCTGGGTCAATAATTGATGCTCTCTTCGACTCCTCGTTCACGTCTTCATGAAATCATCCACCTCTTTAGTATTTGGCTAATGACAGATGGCTCATATTGGCTTTTGGGAAACATACGCGAACATGACTATAGCATTTAAAATGCTTACAAATAATGTAATTTATTCGTTTGCCAGGGAACGATCGTTACCCACATTTTGAATGTTCAGTGTATTTAATGTAACCACCGGATTTGATGCACAACCAATGACTGAATGGCAATAGAGTGCAGAGCTAAAAAGGATGTGTAAGGGCTGAAGACTTCCGAGTTTTTATCTACGTACTTTATCACTGAAAGTACCTCCGGAATCCGCACGTTGCTCTCTCCGTCTAAACCTCGGAGAAGGTCGAGGAGTGAAACGTGGGCTGAAAAGAGCTACAGATGAATATTATACGGCTTAATCTGGGATTAAGGACGTAATTACATGGCACAATAACTTAATGGCGGATGCACTCCCAACGTACTCCGTAATGCACAACCATCCATTTCGACCTGTAATTCCCTTGCCTTCAGCGTGTACATACAGACAAGCTCTGAGGAAGGGGACTTTGGCTGTTCAAGTGACACAACGACGCAAGTTATGATGAAAGCCACAGAGACATCAAAGAGAGGAGAAAATCCGAGGCAGAAGTCTCGACGGCGGCCAAAAGAGCAATCGGATTGATCGGTTCCAGTTCCTCTCATACTGATTCAGAGGGTGAAATTCGGGGATAAAAAAAAATCCTACATTACTTCCTGTAAAACCATGAAAATTTGCTTTACCATAACAAATGACAATAAAGCCTACCGAATATGCCTCTTCTTATTTATTGCGTATTTGGCACAATCATATGATTGTGAAAAATTATATTTCTGTTCCATATAGTATTTCTCTGAACATTCAGGAGTGTGCAAAAGTGTAGAATAAGCTGCTTCCATCACAATATGAAATATGCCTTTCATGAGGAACAACTGTATGATTTCGGTAATTAAAGTCCATCCATTGTTCACGGAATACAAATTTAGTAAAGCCAGGAAGCTTTCCATGCAGAAAACTTCCTGCTTTGTATTCATGCAGTTGTATAATGCACCCATTTTCAATTGCTGATGCTGGTAACCAGGCTACGACTGTTTGCACAAGGAAAGGCAATATGAATGGGACCTTTCAATCTCATGTGTCAACACAGGTGGAAGATGCAATCTTCCCTTTCCTACCACGCTATCCATTGGAGATGCAAAATCTATAAATTAAATCAAACCAGCACCCCAATTTTTCCATCCACTCACCTTGCGCTCGTGTATTATTTTGAGATTCAGGTGAATAACAAAAAAAGATGTGCTCTAAAATGTTCAGGTACTGAAAGGAAGTGAATTAATCAATGAAAATGTGCATATCGTGTGGGGACTGCTGAGACCCGTTATAGTTTTGGGTCCTCTGGGACGTAAATGTGTACGGAGATATCTGAAGGGGAAGGAGATAAAGGGATGGCCTCACATCCACCGCATGCAGTGCCAGTAAGTTGAGGAAAAGTGCGGGATAGTGTAACCTAAAACTGACGTAATTAACCATAAAACCGTTTGTTGTTCCAGTGTCAGCGTATACATGACTACCATATTCTCGTCCAAACTGATACTCAATAGATCCCATGAAGAAGGTATGTACACGTACGTGTATGATTCCTCAACCTTATGCTCAGACGAATGGAAGTAAAGCACAGGTGACGGATTCTCCAAGCCCATTTCCTTCTCAGCCTTCTCCAGTTGTCCTCTCGTCCAGGGGATAGGGGGGGACTGGAAGGTACATGCGATCCTCTGACATCTCTTCCCTTTATCAAATGAAATTTCATCATGCCGCTAAATTCTGCTTCAAAGGTTAAATTTGAAAATGTAAAGTCTTTCTGGCAGCTCGGAAAGTTAAGAATATAATTCACTTCCGTATTGAGTAACTTTATCCGCTCCCCTTTTACCTTCCCTCAAAGTCTCCACTAACACTTTTCGATATCCTGCCGTGGAGATTAAAACATCCATTTTTGTCACAAGAAGGGAAATTGCTCTTAACACTATTCCTGAACACTATTCCTGAACTCAATGAGTAGCATTTTAACGAAACTGCGCTGGAGGACTATATATGTACGTCTGTATATTATGCATGTATATACTTTAGAGGTAAAACGTACTGTGGATTTTCAGGAAATTATTATTTCACACAAAACTTCCAAATTTTATTGATTTTTCTCGCTTTTTTAGAGTTTAAAATATCCTTCATATTCTTGTCTTTATATTATATCTTGCCTTTACATATTATTAAAATAGTTACTGTCATATTCCGTGCACTTCGTCTGCATTATAAAGCAAAGAGATTCAATGAAATCTTTTGAACGTGAACATTCAAAGCAAAATTAGCTGTAAGGACTGTATGAAGCTTCTTTTTTTTAAATGGAGCAATAAGGTTTAGAATTGTGGAAAAGTCCTTATGATTGAAGTCAGGAGAGAGGGGGAGCGCGAGCGGGTGAAAAAACAGCAACGTTTTCCTGGAGACTTTACTTTACAGTATGCCATGTCTACCAGCAAAAGTAGGAAGCTTTTGATCCTATTAGGAACAAGGGGACAAATGGGAACTGGTGAAATCCTTCTTAGGCCCACTCAATGTTCCGCATTTAGTTATGCATTATGTTGTATTGTTATGCATGGAATACATATTCTAATGCGTGGGGAAACGTGCATTGAGTCCACATATGCATTAATACTTTCTCCGGTTGAAAGCTTGCACGTGTGTGTGAAGATGAGCTTAAGCCCTTCAGTGCATGAAAAGTACCACATACATACACACATACCCGCGTACGTTTGCGGCCTACACACTTTTGTGAGTTGCGGTCCTTCCAACGAGCCCTTTTATCTGTAGTAGCAAGCAAGACTTGAACTCACGCCCGGGATTCTCAACATCATACATGGGGAACCCAATAAAAATTATCTACTTTGCATGTACTTTTTCCAATGGCGAAAGATCATCTTTCTGATTCCTTTCCGGAGCTTCGGAAATTGAATGATATTGTCAACCGGTAGGAATAAAGGTGATGGGTAAACACTGTCTTTTTTTGTCTCTCGTCCTCGTCATCCGTGAAGTTCCATTGTTCACAGTTTTTACACTTGACGCTGGGGAAGTATCCAATAAATAGAGCCTATCAGAAGGTGAGTACAGACCGAGGTAACCATACAAGACATTGGCCGAGAGAATGTGATAGGAGGTAATATTACGTGAACATACGTGCAATGTCCGGGACTCTCATCGCAACCCTTGACAGGCCCACGGTGAGAGTTACACTAATCACATCAGGAACTGCCCAACTATTTCTCCCTCCGTCCCCATTATGTACGGCCTGTGTATACAAGGTCCAAGAATTAAGAGACAACCAACCCCAGGTATTTAGCTCTACTTACACAAAAGGCCATAGTGTACATAGTGATTTTTTGGAGGTGAAAAATGACTCGATTTGTCTGCCTTGTTTTCCACTCTCCACCTGCCACCACTTCTGGGTTTGTATCCACCCTACCCTATTCATTCAGCTTCACACTTCAATTAGAAGTCATTACAGATCATTCACGAAACCAGTGGTCTCCGACCCCGAGTGCTTTTGTACTAACACCGCACCTTCAAGTGTATTTATAGCTGTTTAACCGATCCTTCACAGTGGTCGTTCACCATTAGCTCCATACCTACATCAGCGTTTTGTGTCTACATGGACAGTGAATATTCATTCCAATTCAAATAATTGAGCATTTTTAGCACCTCTAATTCCAAGCAATTTTATTAAGTGAGGATAGTTAAGACAACCGGAATCGCAAGAACATTCGGAACTTTGGAACATTGGAGCAAGGAGGAATCACTGCAGGGAACTGGAGCCCTCGGAATTCTTGGAAGGTACGCCTCTTTCCAGTTTCCAGAGTTTTTCTCCCCAAACAGAGACATACTATATATGCATAAGTAATAGGTGTACTGGAGACAGTTGGCAATGTGCCGTATTATGCTTATGGCATAAAATATATCATGCTCAGAGAAAGGTGTGAGTTCCGAAATCTGTCTCGGACCTCATCGAAAGAATATTGGGGCACTGTCAGAAACGCGTGCTCGGGTATACCAGGGAGGACTAGAATAAAATGTGTGAGAACTGCTTGAGAAATTGTGTTGTTAATTGTCAACAATATTTTGAAGCACTAGTTGTGCTTGCACTAAGTTATGCTTTTGTACCAGCTGTGCCAAAATGAAGCAATCCTGGCATCAGGTTGTTTAGAAGTGTATAACACCTCTACATGTATTACTGACATTTTCTCCCCGTTTGTTTTCTGTAACACGGAAACACGTGCTTGAGAAAGACAGGAAATTGCTGGAGAGTTGAAAGCAACTTTTTATGCAGAACAATTGTGTTTTCATTAATATGAGAAAAATAAATAATGAACATAATTGTCATCCGTCTTGTTTGACAAGTTCGATATGGTAGCGTTCTACTATATGTAAGAATAATGTAAGTTCAAACTACGGAACTACCAACTTTGTAATAAGCCAATAGAAACGACGATGACACGAGAACGTTGTTACATCGACAATGCAAAAGATACGTTAGGTGCAAAGTGGCAGAGTATACTATTTTCAAATTTTGTGAGGCGTTGAACTGAAGTGGAATATGTTTTTCTTCCATTATTAAATTATGAGAAACTGGAACTGTGAAGCTCGTGTCAGTAACAGGTAAAACACACACTCGTCACACCGTGCTTGCATGTTTCAGGAAGTTCACGGGCGTTTTAAAATTGAATCGAAAATATTAACAAATTCCTGTATTTGGTCTTTGGCCATGCATTAAATTTTCTCTGTAATTGCGACATTTTGACTGTCAGAGAAAAATAAAGCTCTGATCACACACTACGTACAATACGTGAGAGAGAGCTTTCAAATTTGCGTCTAAAACACAAAGATCCTGTTTCAGCGTTATTCCTTACAAAATATCAATTTTTATTGTGCTGGAAATGCTAATTTTGCTCGGAGCACAGCACTCGCAATAAAATTCCGGAAAAGGCAAACAAATACTTAATTGCAAATTATATCCTTACTTTTAATTAATAAATTAATAATTGGCATCAACGATCTTAGCAGTAAGGCATGTGTCAGTGAATAATAGTATACATACAAGAATTGTGCAGCTATAAATGATGCAGTTACGAAATCCTATCTCAGCCCGAGGTTACCATGCTTTACCATTGACAATTCAGTGTCAACTTCTTCCCCGACAGAACAAGTCCTGATGTTTTTGCCAAATCACTACGCTATATTTTCATTAGTTAATCAGGAATATCTAAAGAGTGATACATTATAGTAAACAAAAAATTATTATACAGAAAACTCTACCGACAGGCATTTATATATTTTCCTCATGAATACGGCACACTAAAACCGTTAAAACTTAGTTTTAGACTTAAGATCTTTTGAACAAATTACAGTTTTTCACGATTTTGTGTCTCACAAATTGTGAGTAGTAGCATTAACTTCATATTTTGCCGTCAACAATCGTGAAAGTGCAGGAATGACATAGTTTACAATAATTGCCTTAGTGTGAACAATATTCTGTTGAAAATATTTTGTAGACCTCGCGCCGGCTTTGAAACATTTCCATTTAAATGAGTGGAAAGACAAAATAATTCAAGTATTGCTAAGGAAGAAAGCAATGAGATGTTGGGTGAGGCGAGCTTATTTTAAGAGATTGAGCTGTAGACACAAATATATGTACGTGGCAAGTGAAAGGCAGGGTGGGCCGATCTGAGAGGGAATTGGGGGAAGTGAAAAGTAGGTGGAATCTCCAGCTGCCTCGTAGCCATTCAGAGACGCCGAGTTGGGTGCTTTCCTTTCCGAGCAACACGCCTTCCCTCGCCAATCTCTGACTTTCCTCCAAACATTTCCCCTTTCCTTTTCACAAACTTTCTCCTTCCAAGGCTCATATGCATACACACGAACAGCTAACATTTTTCAAATGGAAAATATTGACATACAAAAAAGGGAAAATAGCTCCTTGACACAGCTTTCCTGTATAATAATATTTTCAATTATATTTTGATTAAATCCAAGATGAAATGTGAATTGTGAAAGACGGGGATGAATGCCGAAAATTCTGACTGTACGACAGTTTTTGAATGTGCCGTACAGAACACATAGCAATCCGGGAAAAAAATAAACTTGTAATTTATGAAGGGAAAGATGCGGAAAATGATGAAGTTGGAATTGATTGGAATCTTTTGGAAAATGCGCAGTGAACCCAACAAGATCTGGGATGGAGACTTTATTTTCAGCAGATAGTCCAATTTGGACCTGTGGAGAGTTAAACTCTCCCAACCCAGCCGAGGAGATCTTTACTAACAACTCGTCAAATATGACTGGCTTTGCATTGCCTTCTCTGGAGCTGGAGCCTCTCCAAAATCTCTTCAACTCTGCTAGCACATACAAGTGAGTTAAATTCTTTTCTACACCATTTTTTTTTTTCGTACGATTTAACTATATACATTTCTGACGATATCATTTCATCCATTTTGAAAAACAAAATTCAACGGAAATTCTTCGCCGATTTCATTAATATTCGTTGTTGAGTTTTAGCGGTAGTTGTGACTAGAGGTTGACTTGGCCAAGTGAAACATCGTTATCTATATTACTATTTATGTAGATCAGTTGTAGCTAACAAGAATACTGTTACAAAGGCTCTGCTGAGTTTAACAATGTACAAGTATAGGTAAAAGTCTTTTATTTTCTTGCTCTAGATGTTGTGAACTTTTCATGTTTCAAATCCTTTTGGTCTTAATTCTGTATACATATGTAACATAGTGCCCATATTAAGTAATTTTACTATTTGGTTCACGAACGGACATTTTTGATTCTACTACACTGTAGTAGTGTAATGTCAAAGGCATGCACTTGAGTTCGATAACCGAATTGGATACATCTTTTCCAAAGATGTTAAAAGTGTACCTTAATCATATTTTAACTAGTGCCCTCCTCTTCCTATTTCTGTAGATGCCATTCGTTGTTCCTCATGGTTCTGTGTGCATGCTCGTACAAGCTACGTAGCCTTTAGGTAAATACATTATTTTTCTTATTTTGTACTACGTAATCATCTATAGAAAATAGTAACACTTGCATCCTGTATATTTTAGTTTTTTTTCTTGAAAGTTCATAGCTGCTTCAAAAACCTTGTCTTGTAGTCTTTATTCACCTTTGATTTAATGAACCAAATCAAATTCGTATTCATTGTGACTTTTCTTCATTTCCGATTTTTCTATAAAGAGCCGGAATGTGCATGATAAATGCATATATGTATGTATCTATGTATGTATCTATGTGTGTATATATGTGCGAGGTTAACATGTTTTTACCGAGGAAACAGAATGAGTGAAATATTTGGGGAAATATTTTGCAGAGAAAATTCATTGTTTCGGGAGAAAAGTGATCTTTCCGACGTCCTCTTCTCATTTAAAACGTCACCACAAGTAGGAGTCCCTGTGGGTGCGGGTCAGCTCTCTCCAATGCCCTACACTTCTTCTTATCCTTCCCAGCAGGTATGAAAAAGTTGTTTATTTCCCATATGAATCTTTTTTGTCCGTAAACTGGACATTAACTATATTGACTTACACATGTACAACTACAACTGCACTGAATTCATCTGTACCATTACCATATTGGCGGTAAAATATCCGGCCTTTCATTGATTCATAAAACCCAGTTTTCAAATTTTTCCAATATGTACAAGTAATGTCATGGAACAATATGTATAAAAATCAAAACTGTCACGCTTATTTTCGTCATACACTTGTTCACATGGGAGATGAGAGAATGAAGGCGAGCGGGAGAGATTGAGATGCGCAAGGAATTATTTTCAAAAGGGTGGCATTGAGACATTTAATGTTATTTTTTCCAGGTACTTTCCCCTAATAACTACTCTCCTAATTATTGCCTGGAACAAAACTTCGGACCTGCGACTGCTGCGAGCAACGCGTCCGGACCCAGTTTTGGAGCCTCGTTCCCGTCTATGAGCGTCAACGTCTCCATGAACATGACTATGGGTTACATCCCTGAAGCGGGCTTCCAGCATCAAGTAATCACAAACTTAACTTGTAGTACTAAAGCTTAAGAGTTAAGAGTATGTCAGTATGTGTATTTACCACATACGTTATTCCATTAATTTGAAGGCGTCTGCATTCACCCATAACGGCTTGGTTCCAGTATTGTTTGATTAGAAAACGATAACCCATCATTAAAAAGGGTGACAATCTGCTGCTAGTCCCTTCAATTTGTGTAGACAAACACATGTTAAGCTCTCCTAAAAACGTAATAACAAGTCAAGCGCTTCTTGTGGAGTGTTCGAATGTTTGTGACGGAGGCCACAAACCAATCCACAAATGCATATGGACACGCGATAAAATGCAAATGCTTGCTTACTATGTAAGTAATATATAAGTAGACTAGCAACTCGCGTTTTTTTTTTTTGAGAATGCGTCTACAAATATTAGAATGTGCTCTTTCTAAAAGAAACTATGCTTTTAGCGCTTTACCGTTTATTCTGTCATTATTTCACGTTTTTACGGCTTTCAAAGTCTGCAAAAATTGAATGTGTGGTTCTGCTTTCATGAAATGCACTAAAATAGGTATTCTATAATTTCTACAAATTTGTTTCAAAACAAATTTGGGTTCTGGAATGTCCTGCGTAAATCCCGGCACGATTAAATTTTTGTGTAACTTTGTTGTGGCATGTAAAGTTAGTATTTTTTTTTTTACCTTTTTGCTAAAAAATTCCACACAATCTTTTCAAAAATCTGTAGTAGTGCTTTAGTTTTTGTTCTAATTTGGGTCCCTGAAAGTGCCAGAAACACTTTTGGGAGTATTTACGATGTACACTGTACAAACTACATTCATGCAACAGACGTAGGGACACACCGATGTAATTAGGTACATATTTGATTGCCGGGGTACTGTGAGACTCCCGCCGCAGCAATTTTGCTAGGTGATTCGCTTTTGTGCATATGTACATAGAAGAAATTCATTCCTTTGTCTATATACATAATACATACATATGTACATACCTATACAAACATACATACTAGTATGTAGGTATATTAGCTTGCACCCTAACTTAGCACTAATTAATCGTCTTTGCAGCGTGCATTCAGGAGATACGATTGAAGTTCCTACTATATCATTTTGGAGCAAATTGTCACATAATTATTTTCCCTTTAGTTTATTCTAAACGATGTTTTTCGTTGTAAAATACCATAAAAATACAGTTTTGCTTTTGTGTTAAATGCGCCTGCATAGATGTGCATAATTTCCAACGCATTTGTACCCCAATACACATAATTTGTTTGTGTAACGCATGCCTGTTGTTGTTTAGTGGACTGGGCCTGGAAGTCAAACAGGAAGCCAATCAACGTCGCCATATTCACCTTATGGAACATCACCAACCTCCAGCTTCTGTCCACAGCCGTACACGACGACGTACAGCTTTGCCGCGGACATCCGACCGGAACCAAATTTGGAGGCATTCCGATCTCAATGGATACCGGCGTCCAACTCCCTCATTAACAGCAATGGTGGACTGTCTTCTGCGCCACGAACAGCTTTTTCAGCATGTTCCACTCCGAAAAGGCCGAAACCATCACGTATGACAGGATGATTTAAAGAAAACAATTCTTTTGACAAATTGATTCATGCTCAGGTAATGCATAATGACAAAGAATACAGGCTAAAGATGAATTTTTCTTACAGGTTCAGAAACAAGTAGTCCATCAGGGATGAGCAGCTTTGGTTCTAAAGTGAATCTTTGCCGAATCTGCGGAAAGACCTATGCAAGGCCATCTACTTTAAAAACTCATTTGCGGACGCATTCCGGTGAAAAGCCTTACCGATGTATGGAATGTCACAAATCATTTAGTCAAGCAGCAAACCTCACAGCGCATGTTCGAACACATTCTGGTGAGAAGCCATTTAGATGTCCCATTTGTGATCGCCGGTTCTCACAAAGTTCCTCAGTTACCACGCACATGAGGACACACTCTGGCGAAAGACCATATCGCTGCAGGCTGTGCAAGAAAGCTTTCTCCGATTCATCAACTCTCACCAAGCATCTTCGCATTCATTCCGGAGAAAAACCTTACCAGTGCAAGCTGTGTCTACTGAGATTTTCTCAATCTGGAAACTTGAATCGACATATGAGGGTTCATGCATCTAATTCATAGATTTTTCATAATCTCCAAGGCAAACGTGTTAATAATATTTACGTGCTGTTCTCTCTACCCTTACCGGTTCCCCATTAGGTTTTTGCTTCAGCACCTATCTAGGCTTTAGGTAGAAGGAATAATACTACTAATTACCGGTGATTTCAAGCTTTGCTTAAATAAGTAATTTATTATCGATATACATCAAGATTACTTATAAGTTTAAACCATTTTTAATTAGCCCTCGTCAGGTTGGGCTTCAAAATTACACAAGATAGGACAATAAACGTTTTCATAATCAACTATGTATTTCCAGCTCATAAATTTTATCACACAAAAGGTTCAAATGAGTTGAAAGGCCCCAGATTTTGCTAAAAGTACATAGAAAACTGGTAGCATTCCTAATTGTCTCGTAACACTGTTGCCCTGACCTGGTACCATCCACATCTCCATAAGTTACACTTGTTTATGGGAACAGGAAATGCGGTTGTATACGTTAAATCAACTCAAAATCATTTTGCCAGAATTATTTCCACAAAGTATATACTCTATTTGAAAATTTATTTAATTATGTACACATAATAGAACAAGACCTCATACATAGGTCAGAAATAAACGCTATTTGGTGTTACTCGTACGATGGCAAATACAAGGTGTTTCATCGGTTTCTGCATTTCTGTTGCTGATTAAATCTGTTTACCGAAATCGAAATTAGTCGGAGAATGTAGTTTAAAAATGTCTCCGGTTGTCCTTGATTTGAATTATATGTACATAGTTAATTCACATGTCAAAAACATGGTTGTTATTCGTTGCCACACAATACGCAGAATTAATTTTCTAAAATACAGTACACGCTACGAAGCAAGTTACCAAGTGTGTGGGAATACGCTTAATAATAATTATTCTTGCGTTAAAAAAAGTAAATAAACTAGTCAAGTCACCCACCCAGGCTGGGATCCAATAAAATGTGCCGAAGAGCACACTCCTATTTGTCAAATATCCTACAGGTTAAGTTGTATTTAACTTCTTGGGAGCAGCCAGGACAGACCAGTGGTGTAAAGCACTCACAGCCGTGAGGGACTGAGCGGATTCGAACCCACCGAGGACCAT
>JAQGBT010000463.1:0-51752 GCA_034698585.1 Disparrhopalites patrizii
GAAAATTTTTGTGACCATTGCGCCGCAGCAATATTACATTTGTGACCGCGAGATCAAACCGGTTGGGCACCCCTGATTTAGATATACATATACAGTGGAGTCTCTCTATAACAAGTCTCTTTATAACAACATTTCTCTGTAACAACATTATTTTTTCAGTCCTTCGTACATATAATTTGCATTGTTGCATATTTTATCTTCTACATAACAATATTTCCTTGTAACAGTATTTTTTTCCTTCCCTTCAGAGTTGTTATATACAAACTCGACTGTACATACATATATGGATTTTTACAGAGACTCAGAGACTTACTAACTTCTTGTATAAATATGCAGAGACAATCAAGGATTTTTCTATGGATGAGTTATAATAGGTACGTGCATAGAATGGTATGAAAATATTCAAAAATTCAAATAACTGACAAATTTTTATCTGCATGACCTTTTCTCACATTGCACACCTAATTTGAACTCTTGCTTTTGTATTTTGACATTTGGTTTCGCGAAGGGTTTTTGCAATGTAGAAATTCCAGTAGGTTCTACATTCTACATATATTTTATTAGGCGAATGTAATGTTCAAATCACAGCTTCTTCCTTCCTGAATTTGTTTGGTTACGCCCAGCTGAAAAGACGAAAAGGACATTAAAACATTTGCTCCTTGCCCCAAAAAGTTTTTTATGGATACTTGGAATTCTGGTTGTAAGGGTAAACGGTTGGAGTTGTCCATTCCATTTGTCGCGTGAGATTGAATAATAAACTATCAGAATTCTTAACAAAATATCAGTGCTATGGAAATCTGGTGATCTGGGGACTAATTCTCGAAAAAATCTTACGTCAAATACAACACAATTAATTACGGACGACCTATGATACTTTGGAGAAAAAGCCCACTGGTGTGGAAATAAAACAAAATAATAGTCTTAGAATCCATAGTTTCCTTCCCGTAATTAAAAAAATAAGAATTGTTAAAGTTTAAAAACAAATAAAGACATTAAATGATCGTTTATGCAGTAGCCACTGGACAATTCAGCCCATCCCACAACTGAGTCCCGCATGAAAAGTCTCACACGTATTACATATTCTTCATTCTTGTGTATGCATTTACATTAGGTGTACATTTTTAAATGCTCTACCGCATTCATTCTTGTCCGCTTAGATGAAAAATTACAAAATACCATCTACCTTCGAACTCTACTATTGTATCATTGTATGCCCTTGTACTTGTAATACATAGCAACTATTTCCTCTGCGCGTATTGGCATGACTTTGTCAGATTAAGATTTTCCGATCTGAACAGCAAAGAAAGTAACTAACCTGAGAATTTTTTCATTCTTTAGCTTGTTTGAATATTAATTTGACTTTGCTCTGAGCTCCGACCACAACCAGTACATTGACTTTGCAGGCCAGTTTCCAAAATAGAAAATCAGAGTGTCAGTTCCTTGAAGTCAAGGTATACATTTTATTTTGCACACACCAAGCCAAACGCAAACGCCAAAACAACGAAACCTCATATTTGCAAATAATGTTTTGCATTTTATGCAACAACAAAAATACTGCCAGTCATCGTCATTAAGATCATCAAGAGACCGGAAACATTCATTTCTATGGACTGGCAAGTGAGACCTGAGACAAATTAGGTACATCATGTAATTTGCAAATGCCATTGACAGAAAAGGTTTCCCTACAATATATCATCATCAGGTCAGGTGAAAAGTCACGAGAGGACAAGAAAAAAATGAACGACATGTAAAACATAATTTGTTCTACACCTATACGCAACCCAACGGTAGCATTCAAATATTGTCCAGGCCACCTTAAATGCAAGCATTGCCATGTTCCAAGTCATTGCCCTACTTTTAACCTTCTTTGTCCTGTTCAAGTGTGTGACCTCGGCTAAATATGATAAGTACCGCGCGAGAAATAATTTCCCAGAGGACGTCATCGCTGCTTTAAATGAAAACATCCCGTCGGAGAGGTTGGCCAAGTATGGCGAACATTGCAATTATGTGGACTACACCAAGACAGTGTACTACGGAGCCTGGCTATTGGCCAATGATCATCAGTACTCCAAGGCTGCGGAATTATTCAATTACTTTGAGGCGGTGACCAGGAAAGGTCGCGATGATGGCTGGCGCCAGAACGCCTGCGATGCCTGGCCGTACTCCCTCATGGAGTGCAATCCTAAAACTAGTCTTTGCCAGTGTCTCACGACGCCCCTCACAGAATTCATACAGGTGGAGGACACGATTGAAACGATCAAGAATGTCAAGGTGTGCCGGGTGAAGGCAGGCGAACGGTGCAACAACAAGATATTTGCACTTAAATGTGCCCACGGACATCTTTGTCTCTCAGGACGTTGCTCCGGAACGTCCTTCTCTTTGTCCCTCAGTCTGTTCTCCATTATTATGCTATTGAACTTAATCCATCGGTCTTAAAAACCAAAAAGAACAAAATGAATAATAAACCAGCAGAATTTTTCATATTTCATCCCAACCACCGTCTTTTGTCTCCGAAAAATTTGCGACCATTTATTGAGTTTGCATACGATGCATGGAATCAGTAAAAATTTGTTTGCGATCAATAGCCCTGAAAGAATTCAAAAAAGGAGATGGAAATTTGTCTAGAATGGTACAATATTATCCCTCTCCTAGTTGTAATTAATAATCCCGGACTGAAACCAGCTCAGTCTCTCCTTGTCACTCGCTCCAGCAACAACTTGGGTCGGGGGTGCTTCTCGCTGGAAGAATATTTGATAGAATTGTTATTCACTTTTTTTTTGTTCAAATTGTTGAATTTTTTTTTTCTGCAAAGACAGGTAATTTCAAAAAGTGGATTTAACATTGGTAGTAGAATTAAACTAACTGGAATTTTTCATAAAACATTTGTTGTACATTTTATAGAAATGGGTGACCGGGGCAAAGTGAATATTCTGACGACGCTGTGCATCACAGTAACTTTCTTCGTAGAGATTTCTTCTCGAGTGGCAAGAGATATCGGGCATGAGCACGTCCATGTGGTCCACGTGAATACGACGAGAGTGGAGCCGAATTGCCTTTGTGTCATCCGGGATACGGGTTGCCGGGGCCGGGAGGCGTTCACCCAACAATTTGATCACCTTTCCACCCTCGTCTGCGGTCATGCCTTCCAACGTTGTTGTTTCGAAGACCCTTGGCCTGGTGTGGTGGTAAGCTACAGAGCAAAAAGTCATACTTGTTCTCTCGTATAATGCACGTATAATTTTTGTGAAATTATACATGCATATTTCGTAAGAACTGGGTGTATCATCTTATTTAAAATAACATTTTTGTCATTTTGCAGGATAATTTTGCTGGAATTGCACCTTGTGTGCCTCAGGAAGAATGCGCGAGGGCTTACGGCGAGTCCCCAACGGATCTCCGGGATTTCGGCGTCTTAGGTCCTTGTCCAGGATTAGGAGCCGTCCGGTGTCTCTACGGAGTTCCAGTCCAACCTCCAGCACCAGTAGTGCCACAACCGGTACGAATCCCTCTCTAACTTCCCTTTAGTACCTTTTTTCATGCCTTAACATTTTTTCCCGAGTTTATCCAAAGCCATTCTACTGGGATTTGTGAAATGGGGAGTATTTTGCACAAGTCTGACTTGCATTTTTTTTTAAAACATACGCTTTATGCTATCGTCGTTGACAGATAACATGCGTTTTTGAACGTTACTGAAATCTTTGCATTGTATGTACAGAAAGTTTGGTCAACTGATTTCATGCTATGTATTTTTACTGAAATTATAGTAACATGGGTATAATGCTAATGTTATTGAAATAATGGTAAAATGAGTTTCATGCTAATTTTACTGAAATTATGGCGAAATGGGACTTATGTTAATGTTGCTGTTTGGATAATCTTGATAACCAAATTTTGATTGGGGAAATTTTATCATATGGAGTTTCTGCTATTTGTTGTTCGTAGTTTTGGACTAATGTTGTTCGAAGTTGCAAATACGAGATGGTTTGTACAGCTGTTTGTTCCAACGTTGTTCCATGCTTGGCTTTTAGAATAATAATGGCGTTGTAATAATTGTAAAAGTGAGAGGCTCTGACGTGTTTAACATTTGTTTTTCTTCCAGGAGATTGTCGTGCCCATTGTTCCTGTCCCATCTGTGGTTTATGAACCTCCACCAACTCAACCACCACCACCTCCACCACCCCCTCCAACCCTCGCCCCAGGCTACGACTACCCCGATGAAACTACCCTGCCCCCAACCCCAGCACCAGTCTACGAGCCACCAGTTTACGAGCCGCCAGTTGTCGTACAGCCCCCTGCAGGAACCTACGAGCCCCCGACCCCAATTGTGCCCGCACCCGCCCCGGTGCCTCCACCCATTCTCACCCAGCCTGGCCCCCCATACTTGTGGCAGTCCTACGGGCCCTGGGGCTTTAGAAAAGGATTTAGATTGAGTAAGCGTATCGGATTTGGCTACGGATGGCCTTTCTATGGTTAAATCTTGGGATAATTAATGAAAGAAGCCCAGCAATTAGTGTAATGACGTAGATTAAATACTCATTTAATTTTAAGCCTATGTGCAATGTTTTTAGTTTAACAAGCTTTACAAGAAGTGTGCAATGTGAACCTGACCGAATTGGGAGGGTATAAATAATTTCGACATCCTTTTACGCCATTTTAACGACAAATAAAAATCGAACAAGAAATGATAACTTTTGTGCCCTGTGCGTTTTGGAATTTTATTTGGGGGAAAAATGTAATTTTTGCCATGATCATACACGTCAATTATTTTCGTTTTTCTTTTCCTTCGAGGAAAAGACTTTTTTTTTGGAAACTGGTCAAAACTAATGTATTACTGACGTTAAAATAAACGTTTTGCAATTTTCAGGGCATTTTTAGGGAGTTCATTAAAAATGTGTAGGGTATTGTTGAGGATTTGCACCGGCAGATGCCGCTACGCGCGTCGGTCGTTCCACCCCTTCAGTTTGGACAGGAATAAAAGCGCGCCTTGGTTCAGTTTCATCCATTAACGTAGGATTTTCTCTTTCAGAAAAATTCCACGGGAAAGCAGGAAAAACCTCATTCAAACCATTCATATTCATTCCAACGTAAACTTCGAAGTGACTACAAGTTCCTAGTTGTTCAGAGAGAGTTCAGTATCTTGTGCTAATTTTGAATTACCGTTGATCTCCATTTGACATGTCAGCAAATCCTACTGGAGCCATGGAAGTTGACGAAGAAGAAATTGAAGCCCCTTCCTCCTCGACGTCGAAGGGAGATAAGAAGCGTTTTGAAGTCAAAAAGGTTGGTGACCTTTTTTCTTTTAGTCATTTTAAAATTTGATGTAACAATTGAGGTATTGGAGGTTACAATGGGAAAGACGTTTTATATTTTGAAATGACCAAACGACATATTTTCATATTGATCGTTTGTTTGAGTTCATTGTTTTTTTTTTATTGTAGTGGAGTGCTGTGGCTTTGTGGGCATGGGATATCGTGGTGGACAACTGCGCTATTTGTAGGAATCACATTATGGATTTGTGCATCGAATGTCAAGCTAATCAGGCCTCGGCTAGTTCGGAGGAATGTACCGTTGCGTGGGGCGTGTGCAATGTGAGGAACAATAAGATTCACTAGTTTGTAGATTGCATTATAGAGATTAGAAGCAAAGGTTGCAGATTAAGTCCAGAAGCGGGGAAATGTGTTATAAAAATTGTTTGTTTGATTCGAAGCATTTTGACTTTGAAAAGTCTCAGGCTAATCTATAAAGTATAAAATATTTGGCTTAAGGCAGACGTATTTCTATCCGATTACGTGCAAATCTGAAACTGAAATGGATTTACGACCTTTTGCGTTTAAGCTGATTGGCAAACATTGATTTGACTACTGTGTAATTATGTAGCCTTTCACATCATTCGGAAGAATTAATATATTGTTTTTTCGACATACTGATTTTCAGCACGCCTTTCATTTCCACTGCATCTCGCGTTGGTTGAAGACTCGCCAAGTTTGTCCCTTGGATAATCGCGAGTGGGAATTTCAGAAGTACGGTCACTAAGGAATACATGCCTTTCCATCTGAAGATTTTGTTCCTCTGCGTATTGTTTGTAATACTAAAGTGAATTATCAATATTTGGTTATGATGATGGTATTTGTCTAGAAAGAATTTTCTATTTAACTTCACGTGTGTCAATAGAAATACAAAAGTTTAATTTTGAAAGTTATAAAATTATCTCCCTCTCTGCCCGTATCTGTCTGCAACAGCTTTTAAACTATGTATTCTAAAATGTACTAGCCCATGTTATTGAGAAATTCAATGTGATGTGAAGGATGTACTGAATTGAATTTAAAAAAAATTTCAACGCGTGATTAATAATAAATCTAGATTTTTTTGCACTATGTAATCTTACTCCAGGCAGAGACTTTAGTTAGTAAAAAAATTCGCTGCCATAACGTACCTATTGTGTTTAAACATCAATATTTTAAAATTTGCTTACACAACACTACTGTTATGCGAGGTACGAGCATATAATATATGTGTGTGTAGGCACATTCTTTTGAAATGATCTAAGGTGAGTAGCTTCGATTTCTCTAAGATTGTGTGCTACAACCTCAAAGTAAGTAAAGACAGAAAACATGTTAGTTTTCTATTAGGCATAACAATAGTTATAAAGCAACTCTGAAGAGATACACTTCCTTGCTTTGTGATTGCCCCTGATTCTTTTCTTGCTGTGCAGATTGCCAGTTCACCTTCGTGCTTGAAGTGACACTAAAATTATGATTAATTATTATAGTTACGAGAATGAAATGACTCGCACGACATGCATTTATTTGTCGCCATATGCATTTTACAATGTATTGCTCCGTGCTCCCATGAACCAAAATGTGGGTTTTAACGCCTAGATTGTATGTATTCACTCCATTAGTTGGTATCGATGCAAGCAATTATTAATAACAATTAACTTTCATGAACTCCAATGGAATGAAAAGATAATTTTCACTTTCGGCAAACGAGCCGTATCTTAGCCCATTCTTTGTACTGTTTCTTGGGGAAAATATTCAGTAATTTTTATTACGACTTCATGATAAATACACGTAATTATATGCATGTATTTATCACCATTATATAAAATAAGTATAAAATATCTTGTTCCATCATTTAATGTCACGAAACGAGTCCACGAAGATCTTAATTCGCATTACTATCATGCTCGTTCGAGACTACACCGTAACGAATGTTTTTTCAAGATAAGTTGAGCTTCGGAGGGATGTTTTGGAGTGTATCTTTTTATGTTTTTATTACTGACTAATTGACGTCTGTCTTTCTAGTTAAATTAACTAGAAGTACCTCAATATCAAAACTTTGAGAATAAGCTAGCACTGCGGCTTGGACCCAGCACAGTAAAACTCACGTTCAAATGCAAATGTACCGGACGTACTTTTCAGAAATTACGCAACATAATAGTTTATACAGAACGAGCCCGTGGATAACAAAGTATTACAACACAATAACAAATCCTAGCTTTTTATACATTACCTTCAGTTTGCATTCTCTTCGAGTCTCTAAATTGTCTATTGCTTTCCCATTTAAGGTTCACACGAAACAATGTTCTGCTCGTCGAGCAAGAGTTTAAAACTTGTCAAAACTCTCTCTTCTATACAATCAAGTATAGTTACACAATTTGAATTTGCAAATGACTCTCCATTGAACTTGTAACAATTATTATGGTAAACCAGACAGCTCGTGTGTCAAACTTTGCCTTTAAGTAGAACGCACCCTTGAAACTAAACACCAGCGTATTTAACCTCATCAAAAGCTTTCCTGGCTTTCTTCAGCTCTTCATTCATGCTCAATAGATCTTTAACTCTGGAATATTTTCGGGGGTCTTTGCGAACGATGTGCATAATGTCTTCTACTTGTACACGCCCGGCTCTTCCCACCTCCATAGCATTCTTAGTCTGCAGAAAAAACAATGTCCCTTATTATTTTAAAAGCATAACTAGCCTAGTCTGTCAATGACAAGATTAAAAAGTTTGGTAAAAATGTCTGTAAAAACAAATTAATATACCACTTCAGTTATAAATTCAATAACGATGTCTTCCAAGAAGTCGACACTTTCGGTATATGGATTTTGATCATCTCCAAAGCCATACATCATGCATCGTAGTTCTTTAGAAAACAGTCTTTTCCGGGAGTCTCCTTCACCCCTGAATGACGACTCCGACTCTGGTTCATCTTCAGGAGCCTGATCAAATTGAATTCGTTCAAAATTAATATACCCTAGATATTCCAGACTATATTCCTCTCGTACGTGAGAAACAATAAAAATGTAGATCCGGATATCAATTTCAATAAACATAAAATGATGAAATAATAACAGCTATTGTTTTTACCGGTTCTGTTGGATTCGAGTCCTCTTTAAAGTTGGTAGGTACTGGGGTAGACATCTGAAGAAACTGAAAAATAAGCAAAACACGCTGTCAAATAATCAATGTACTGAACAGAAAATAAAATAAGGCTAATTGTATCTCTAGTTATCTTCAAGATTGACAAAACAATGTATCTATTATATTTTCACTCGAAAATGGATATATCTGTGTCCTTCTTGTGTAAACATGAAATGAGATGAATAAAACCAGTAATAATAATAATAATAATAATAACGTTAAAAGATAATTCTGTTTCATCGAGGTATACTTGGCTAGTCCATTAAACTTCCAATCAAAAAACTTTGCAGAGCCCTAGCAATATAGCGCTACCTGTGGCGAGGTGGAAGGATCACCAAAGGAAACGCTACTGACTTTTCAAAGGGACTTTGAAAGGGACATAAAAAGGTTGACATTGGTGTTTTATTATTAGCAATTAGCGAAGTAAAATTTTGCTGAAGTGGTTGTACTTGCCAAACCGCCAACAGTAACATGATTGCTTTATAATTTGTACTGCAACTTTATGTTTCACGTTTTTACTTTACAATTTTTTTGGTTTTCACGGATTCTACAAAATAGTGCCTACCTTTGGTTGATGGTTGTTTCCAGTTAATAGGTTTTTCGTACGGTCTAATAAAACCAGTTTCACTTAACGTTAAAAGTCAATTAATTTTTGATAGTAAATCTATCCACTATGGTGAGACGTGAGACTTTTGGTATTTTGCTTAGAAATAAATCCATTTAATCAAAGGCATCCTTCGCGCGGGAAGTTTGAATATTCCAGCTTCGCAGAAACCAAGCAAAAGCAAAAGCAAACTGATTTAGTTTAGAAATCTGCTTTTTGCATCAGTGATATGGGCCTACATGACATCTGCCATACCGTATGGCATGGTGGCCGGGGATTTGAGCATTTCTGGTTGTGAAATTAGAATAAATTAAATATTGTCTTGTGACTTCTCGTCTTTTACTAATTACTACCACCAGATAAGACACAGTTCTTTACTGGGACTTCAGTTCAAATCGGGTATATTTCTCATTACTTTAATTATTGATACACTTTCTCTTTCACTCTGCTTGTGGTTGTAGGTTGTTTGTTCTTCAGCAAGCATTTATTTACGGTTTATTATTTTCATTTCAGTTATGGAATCAGACTTGCCCGAGTCGGCTTCGGGCCCGAAAATTGAACAAATCCACAAAACAGGGGATTTGATGAATGATCCGAATATATTGGGAATTCTCGTAGCTTTACTCGCGGTGATAATAACTATTGGTGAGTGCTGAATTATTTGAAAATTAGTCACAGTCTCTTCGTAACTCCATATGTTTGATTGTATACTAGAAGTATTTGGTATTTTAACATATCCTTAGCGTGAAAATGCATGTATGTAATGTATGGATTTTGTAGATTCACGGTGTTTACTCTTGGTTGTTTTTCCAGGTCTGTTATTTTTCCGAGGTAAAAAAACAAGAATTGTTCTACTTGTGGGTCCATCCGAGTCCGGGAAGACTTCTATATTTTCTCAGCTGGTGTTGGGAAAAAGTGTGGATACCGTCACGTCAATTGCGCTCAACGAAGGCAATCATTCCGAGACTAATTTAGTTCTTAAAGATCTACCAGGCAATGAACGATTGAGGCAAAAATTTTGGGAGGAAAACAAAGCTGGCGCTAGAGGAGTTGTTTTTACAATCGATGCTGCTGGAGGAACTAAATCCATTAGAGATGGTGCAGAGATACTGTATTGGATTTTGACTGATCCGATTGTCAAGTCGCGTAAACCGCACATCATCATATTTGCTAATAAGCAAGATTTACCCACGGCTAAAGGAGTTCGTGTCATTCGCACATCCTTAGAGCGTGAATTGTAAGCGAAAACCAAACTTAACCGTATTTACTTTATTAGACTGTGATAATTGATGATTAGCAGCATTTTTCAGTAATTAGAAATTCGAATTTTCAAACTTTCCACCTAACTTAGATTACCTTAGGATTCGAATTTACTAATAAATATATTTTTTCTTCCTTTTTTTCAGAACAACTCTCCGCCTAACAAAGTCTGCCAGTTTGTTGACAACTGGAGGAAGCAACGCTGCTGCATCAAAAACGTTGGGGAAAGCGGATAAAGATTTCAGTTTCGACCATGTATTGCCTCTGAAAGTGGACTTCGCAGAGGGCAGTTCGCAAAATGCAAATGATTTAAGTCCTGTCCTTGAATGGCTTCAGAAAATAGCTTGATTCCAACTGAAAGAATAAACCATCCAAGACGATCCTAATTATTACATTATTTTTGGTGTAATTTGCAAGATACATGTCATTCCCTCTTAAAGAGCTCGCATTTAAATGTTGAAAGAGCGACTGTGTTCCATTAGAGTATTAATGCAATTGTTTTTTTTTCCAAATTATTTCTCCCAAAGTGTGTAAACTTTCCCCGTATTATTTGTGATGGTGTAATTGACATTTTGTGTGTTGTAGTTGTATAGAGAATGAGCCATTATATTGTTAATTAGTATCAGTGGAAATGAAATACATAATTAATTACATGTCGTACTCGAACCTTTTTTTCGTCCTGATTTGTTGTGTGTGAGACAACCGTCTCCAAGTTCTTTCAAGCGTTTCATTCCCATTTTCCCCAGTTTTTATCTTCCATAACCTGCGGGAGTTCCGTCTTTTGAACCAAATGTATACACATAAAAGGCCCACAGAGAGCTGTGGCAGAGAGTAATGTGTACAAAGCAGCGTGAGATTTTATCAAAATCAGCTGACTAAAAGCTTGTTGCTGGTGATCTCTTTGTGTTATAAGGAGAAATAGGGGAGAGGATAAGGACAAATCATAAAATCTTCATATATGGTACATAAGTATACATATGTCTATAAGATATATGTATTAATGGTTTATGCGTCGAATTTTGTCTGGGACGGACTGGTTGTTGGTTCAGTTTTTTGCTCAACTTGATATTGCATCCATGTAGGTTTATTCATTAAAAGGAATACATGCACAGTCACAGTTGAAAAAAAAAAGATAGTATGCACAGCTTGAAATCCTTTTGAACACTGTGTGTGTAGCGTCCAAGGACTCTCCTTTCTTTCATCTATAAATACAGAACTACAGAAGTTTAAGAGATGTTGAATACCAGTATTACTACCACCAGTTACCAAAAAAAAATTGTTTTTTTGACGGCATTGCACATGAGGTACATATGTATGCTTGAGGGAGAATATCCAATCCAAAGGGATAATAATAATGATGTGTGTATCATCCTGGGCTAGGGAAAGCTCGTAAAGACAAATAGGCGATAAGGAGTAGTTTAAAGGTCTTGTTTTTGCTACTTGTGAAGACTGGTGACTGTCCCCACCTCTTTGAAAGGAACAGCGTTAAGGCATACATAATATACATTTGAACTCACCAGCAATACATGGAAAGGAAGCGTTGTTAATTCTCGAGAAACACTTCTTGCGTCTTGGAAAAACTTATTACTGAAACAGATCTTGGTCAGTGTACAAAATCATATTCGCACATGCTCTGCCCCATCCACAACACACATAAAAGTCGCTTGCTCTTTGAAATTCAACTGTGGGAAATTCTTTCATCCTCATCTTATTCATCTGCATCCTCAAATCCTTGCTCCTTATCTTCAGCCTCCTCCCTCTCCTCACATTTCTCTCCTCACAACATTAGTACACACACACAGACGAAACGCATTAGTGAAAAAAAGTACTTTTGTGCGGTGGACCCTTCTCGTGAATAAAAGCATTTCTTTCATGAGAAATATATAAATAGTTAATAATTTCAATATACCCGAGTGAGTCAGAGATTGAGTGCAAAATGGAAAGAAATCTTTGTCCCTTCTCATCCTAAATGATTTCTTTCAGAGACCAACAAGTGTCTTTCTGAAGAAGGATAAAGGGGATAAATAATCAGTCACCTAGATTTTTTGTCTTCAAAATTTTTCGCCCTTCTTTGGAAAAAGCACTAAATTCTACCTGGGGCTGACCTGGTAAAATCTTTGTTCACGAACCTCCTATGTGGGAATCCTACCGTCGTTTTTAACGGACGTCCTACACTCCTCACTGATTTTCTTTCATCGCCCCGAGGAAACGCGCCCCGAAAGGTATGCCCATTTGATTACTTCTAAATAAATCTTCTGGAAAATGACGAAAATGTATACATAAACGTTTTGTGTCATCAAAAGCCTCCAATTTCCTTCCGATTAACACTGCTGTTGTTGGGCGCGGGCTGTCTGGCCGTACATAAATGAGCGCAAAGTTTGATGAGCAAAATAAATTTGCATTTATATTTTCAGTTATTTATTTTGTGAAAGTTACTGGCAGGCGCATTGCCTCAACTTTTGACGCCGTTTTAAGAAGAATAATTACAATATAAGTCTGCAGTTGTATTTATAGTTGCTTATAATTAATTAATTAATAATGGTAATTAACCACTGGTTGTTGTTAATCTCCGGCACAAAATTGTCGGGACATACAGCTGATAAAGTTAAGAGGAAAAAATTGTTTGTACAGCTATTTATGCCCATTTGTGTACGTAGTAAGAGTTCGGAGAGAAATGTATTAATACGCATTATTTTTTTTGCAATTTAATTATTATAGCAGATCTCAGTATGCTATCATGGAGAATGTGTTTGACCGCTTTCGTGCTAATTGCGATGAGTCATCTGGCCCAAGCCGGAGGGAAATTGGCAGCCTGCGGGACGGATCGAGACTGTCAATCGGATACGACATTCCTCAGTTGTCGCCAGGGTGTGTGTCAATGTAACGCCGTCAGTCACTTTGATGAGAAACTGAAGTCATGTGTCCTTCATGTGGGTGCAACTTGTGACATTGTTCCTACAAAGAGTAAAAATAAAATCCAGAAGTGTGTTTCCAATGCTTTGTGCTCCTCCAACCTCCGATACCCGACCAAGGGCGTGTGTAAGTGTGGGGACAAATTTGAGGAAACCACTTTGGGGACTTGCGACTCAGGCACTTGTTTATACTTCAGCTCAATTCTTCTCATATTGCCAATCTTGTGTCGTTTACTGTAGGATTGATAAATATTAAATGTTCTATCTATTATCTAATATAGCGGAAATCCCTCTGTTATAATTAATCTCTAATCGAATGTGAAACCGAATGAAACTCTGGGAGTTTTGAATGACTTTGTGTAGTGTGAAACATGTGCCATTATTACCAAAAAAGAATATATATATAATAGATACAAATGTTATAGATACAAATAGTTATGTAGTATGTATGTATGTGGAATGTTTCTACCAAGTAATGCAGTTGTATACTTCGCGGGGAATTACACGTTTTGTTAATGTTAGTCGGAGACAAATTTACGTCAGAAAACGTGTAGATAAAAACGACAGATGGGCGTAATTTACCAGAAGAAGGAATGAATCAATGTTTTGATCCAGCTACAATGTTTTGTACTACGTGTCATGTTGTTAATGCTATTGATGAACATGCCAATAAATATTTGGTCAACTAAATGACAATAATTCTGGTACTACAATTAATTGTCGAAACCCTATTATCATAATTTATTGGGCTATCATCCACGAATTTGCACAAAGTGTAATAAAACTCAAATTCCCTACACTAATATTTCCATACAAACAAACAGTCAGTCGGGGAGTACCGTAAAACAACGTAGTGAACTCATACTTTGACCAGTTACTGAAATCAGTTTCAACAGTGAGAAGCACATGTTCCTACAAATTATTATTTTTTAAACAGATACGATTATGATATAGACATTACAGTTATTACTCTTTAAAGAGGAAGACATGTTTTACAAAAATTTTAAATACTCATTACGCATTAAAGTAATTGCAACGGATAGGAATGCGATTAAAATTCCCCCGGAGGTTCGTCCACTCCCGTTGTCCTTCACGCATATGTCGGTGGCATCAGCCTTGTAACCTTTCTGACATTGGCAATGTCCAATCCTGGGGTCAGTAGATCCTTCAGAAATAACAGTACCATTGACAATCTTGACAGGAATGGGTCGACAGTCCGCATGTTCAACACATTTGGGGAGCATCAAATGCGCAACTTCATATGGAACTTGTTGACTAATCTGTGGCGCGGCTACCGGACTAGTTACATTCGCTGCAGCAGTAGAATTGCTTCCCTCGGCGGTGTCATTTGCTGGAGCAGCTGTGGTCGTAACAGCTTCCGCAGGTTTGTTTATGTTAATTATGACATTTACTCCATTAGCATTAGGCAGCATACAAGAACCTTCAACCCTGCTGAAGCACCCAAAAGCTCGTTCCTTCTTATCTTTCTTGTAGGAAGTACTGGATGGTCGTGAGGCAGAAGATGCTATTGAACCTGCCAGGTAGCCTCCGGCAGCTCCAGCAATTGCTCCCGTTGCTACTCCCTTGCCGAAACCTCCGCGTCCTCCTCCTTTTCCTCCTTTAGGACTTCGCTTCGATCTGGAGTTCACCTTGACCCATTGGAAAGTCCAAATTTGATTCTTGGGATCTGCACACTGGCAACGGCCGTCGACACATTTTAAGAAAGCGTTCTTATCGCATGTGTCTATCTCCGTCCCATCTTGTCTTTTCCCAACATCACATTTTTCCTGGTACTTGTTCAATTGAGCAGCACATATTCCCCACGCAAGTGTGAGTACGAACAGAATACTTGTTACCTTTGTAGGAGACATCTGAAAGATAAAAATTAAACAAAAAATTCATTAAGGCCAGCTTCCTTTAATATTCAAACCATAATTTCTAATCTACAAACCCCAGGTTTCAGTAGGAAAATTTCAATGCTACAGCCATGCCTTGTCAGTAAAGAAAACACGTGTATCGGTTCCATCACTATTGTCATTGTCTAGTCAACCATAAACTGTACACGGCTTCATGCACGAATACGTACCCAAATTTTTAGCTGGAGGGCAAAGATTATTTTTATGGGGGAAAAACCTATATCTCCCATTCCATTTACAACTTTCTTTGCCTTATAGAAGTAAGTATGTAGATACGATCATTATTATTTCCTATATTTTCATTTTCCTACCATATTTAATCCACAACATTTCACTTTCCACAGTTGATGCATGAAATCTGCACGGGCACCTTCCTTATAATATATGTATTTTTCCTAAGTGTGAGTTTAAGTACTGATGATGTATCTACATGCTAGTATTACAACAAGGGAGAGAAAAATTTTTCCAAGTTGAGAGCGTGTGAGCCCAATACATATTGCAGTATGGGCTTTTAGGCCGGCTCGGCAAACCTTTGATTTCGTTGGTTGCCCACAAGTGTTGAGTACACACGTACACATCACAGAATACCACGGATGCCACAAAAAATTTTTTGAGGCACAAACTAATTTTTATACTCTCTTGTACTTTACAATACAATGAAGACCTGTGGAAGTGTCAAGATTAAGTGCAACCGGACACATCTAGGGTACACCGACATCTGTATATTTACATATATTTACTTTAGACCTCGTATGTTGGCTTATCCATATCCGTCACAAGAATGCACAACCACGGATGCTCGAACAACATGCATATAAACTACTATCCATAATGCTCGCCTTCCAACTATAGACTACCATTTACACGAACAGTAACGTCAACAAGTGCAAAAATACTGGGGAATTTCCAAAAGTTCTACTTAAATGGTCAGGTTCAATTTCCTTCCAGAGGAACAAAATGATATTTCTTTTAATTTGTAAAAGCCACGACGCGTGATGCACGAGGACGTACGGAAGTAATGTAATTGAGGTCCACTTACGTTAATTTATTTTCAAAATTATTCCTGGAATCACCAGTAACCAGCACAATACTTTAAATAAACATAACCCCTCTGAGAACCACGATCAACAAGCACACTTGAAAAACTACAGAGGGAAGAAGATTTTTGTATACTTCACCTTTTATGCCACAATTGTATTGTTGCATGGTGCATAAACGGTTCAAGCACTAAATATATACTACACACTTCCTAACCAAGTCAATATATATTATCCATCTAGGTATTCTGTGTTCTCCCCGAGTTGAATACACTCGACAATATGCATGGAAGCGAAATTATGAGACACAAATACATATATATAATACATAATATTGCTTTCCATTCAAAAGCCACCTGCTCATTGTTGACTGAGAGCAGATTTATTTTTATTTATTGTAATGATCCTTAATATATTATTATTTGGAAAAGCTGGCACTAGTAATGGTAATGGTTAACCTTGGGGTTGGAGGAGGAATTGGAAAGCATAATTTTTAGTTGGTACGGGGAACGTAACATTTACCAACGCCAACGGGAATTCTCCCCCTACAACTGGCAGAATATTATTTAGTTTACTAATTTGTGAGTCATTAGTCACCGACATTAACACACACGCATGGAATAAACTGCAATACTAATAGCCTTTTACTGGTTTTCGTCGCGGCGTCAACGTTTCCTGACAATAATCCACATTCTTTACTAATCCTGTACAGAGAATGGCTCACAAATATTTCTTTGCTCAAGCGGTGAAAAAGAAAGCATTGCCACTTTTGTTTGTCGATAAATTTCTTAGAATTAGAGCATTGGTTGGAAATAACTTCGCTAAAAACCGACATTCTTTCTTCAGAACTTGGCAAAAATTGAATGATTTCCCCACGTATAATATCAATTTTCCTACACTTCTACTTTGCTCAAAGTGCATGGGAAATCTTGGTTATGAAATGCAATGAAAAAATACATAGAAGGTATACGCGTATATGTATATATTCGTAACAATTCATTACAGAAGGCCTTGATTGGATGTTCTATATACTTCCACCGTTCTTTCCAGCTCAAACAAGTCCCTCTCCAGTTACCCCGAAAAGAACAGACGTCATCTATTTGTGGTTAACCTTGCACTCTCCCAGGCAAAATATATACAATCAATGCATTAAAAATCTATACCACACTCATGGGTAAAAGTAGTCTCTTCCCAGTCACATTACATATCAACCAAATTATTTTTTTTCCGCACTGAAATTGTTTTGAGATGGTGTTTTTCAAGTTAACTATTCCAATGAAATGATGAGCATTTACATGCCACATGCACTGATTACCACCAAGACAGGTTCTGTTATGGCATAAAACGATCATCAAAATCTTGGATCATTACGTGAGAGCCAGGTAAAAAGATTTCTGATGAATATTAAAAAGCTTTTTTTTCTGACCTCTTTCACACATGTCATGCATGATGCTTTATCTCCTAACAATACTACATTATTGTGAGTTGTGGTTCTGCGTTTGTGAGTCATACAACTATAATATGCAAAATGTAAAATTAATTTTTGAAATGTGCACTGTGCACCGTCTTCAACAAAAAAAATTTGCTCATCTTCATTAGAAATCATCCCGCATTGTTCAAACTTCTGTAAACTGCCAACGGGTACAGCAATTTCAGTTTCGAATGCCTTTAACGGCTTTAACCGTAAAATCGGTTTAGCAGACAACAAATTATCTCTAAAAATAATTACAGTGGGGCTTTGACAATCCTTTACCCGACAAAATCGGTGAAGGAAATCTGATGATTGATGATGTAATGAATATTCCGGACACGATTTCTTGCTAAAAAAAAACTGCTCAAGAAACTCAAGCGAAGAACTACCAATCACAAGACCAATAATAATTAGCCACACACCTTAACAATCATCCTACTAATCCTCGGTCTTCTTGCAGAACAACGAACTTTCCTTTCCATACAAAATAATTATTACGAAAAACGCGATTTGCATGACAACACTGACATGTTTCAAAAATACCTAGGTCAGCAGTCAGCATTGCTACCATAAGGAGTACCACTATTCAACGTGTACTAACAATGCAAACACTCAACCCTGACTCACCAGAGCACAATGTTTATCATTTATAACTATCAATCAACCCTATAAATCGAAAATATTCCTAAAATCCTATCTAAACCCGCGTACATAGCCCCTAAAACGGCTAATACAATCATCTTTGTAAACCGATGGATTAAATGAATTTTGACGAACCTTTAATTAGATTTCAATCAACATGAAACATATGCGCCAAATATAGATATAACAACAATATCTTTCGGATAACAATAACATTCAATTCAACACATTCCTTCCCATTATGATTCGCATGGAAAATTGCAAGCTTGCAAAACTGACCCCACTAACAATTCGCAAATAACGGCCAAGCTTAAATTGCACCTGTTGCATGCCAAAATAAGTCCCTGCTTTTACATTTCGCAAATCTTGCAAAAAACACTTGCAAAAAATGGGAAGCATTATTGCAGTAAAGTGCAAACTGCAACAATTAAGCTTAGTTCACATGTACAACCGTTTGAGTTGCCCAAGTACTTGCGAAAAATCTGATTGGAATACAAACTAAATGTGTAGAAGGAGGAGTATTAAAATCACGTATTTACCTGATCAACATTCTTTGATCAATCACTTCCAGTTAGTCAAAAATATAATGGCGGCTGCTATTTGCTCACACTCCTTTTGTTGTCCAAGGATTTTAGGATTTTAGATTTGTATTTCAGTATCGAAATATTGAAAACGAGAATAAACTACTCCTTTTTTGCTCACCACCACAAGAATGCACCAAGACACGTTTGTATTTGCCCAAGTCCGTTAGAACGTTCTGCCTGCCCCGTCAATCGTGAACTAAAAAAGGGGAGAGGGACGAACAATTTCCTCGTAGCAAGTTTTTTCTCCCTCTATTTATTCCCTCAAGTAAGTGTTTAGTTATACGATTGTTGAACGATAAATTTTTTTTTAAATTAAATAAATAAAAAAAACCAAAAAATATGTATCACGTCTGTTGGAAATAGTGAAAAAAAAAAAGTAGAACGATTCCTCAAGAGACTCAAGAGACTGGTGAGACAGTGCTTGGTGTGAGAGAAAATCCTGGCAAAGATCCTTTAGTGTAGGTCATATGAGCTTCACGTTAAAAGGGAACAACAACCCAAAAACTTTCGAAATTTAAACACTTTTTAACAACTTTTACTAACGCTTCATAGGCGTCCCATATATCCTTTGGCATGCTCTGCACAAGGGGCTATATACCCATTGTTGTTGATTCATATGTGCGTCAGTATTGTTGCCTTTCATTGCTGAAAACTCCTATAGGACGGAATGGAAACGTTCTCAAGCGTATAGCATATCCCTTGAGAGTTTCAAAGTGGAGGAAAAAGGCTTCACATTCAGGTATGGCTTAAAGTCTTAATCATCCCACAACCCTTTCAAATGAGTGACGTCAATCCTGACGTCCTCAAAACTTGTTTCAACTCTTTACTGACGTGGCTAAAATATAGTATTTATTATTATTTCCAATCCTTTCCCTCTTCCTCACTTCCTCAAAAAGACATGGGAACCTTTGTTTCCTCGAGGAAATGCAACCCCCAAAACAGTTAAGTGTTTTGGGGGTTCACACATTCCAAGGATTTTGCTTCAAGCCATATTTAGTAACTAAAGTATATACTTATCCTTTTAGGATGGGTGCGTAAACCTAAAAAATATGTAGGTATACGAGGACCAAAATAAAATGTGCAGGTGCAGGTCACACATAAAGAGTTTGCCCCGGGGTAGGCTAAATTACCGGATTGCTGCGGAAAATACAACAAGTTTTGTATGACATTTGATTGCGAAACTAAATGCAAACCATCCAAATCCACGGTACACTTACGTCCAAATTCCTGGATATTTTTTTAAAAGGAAAAGCCAAGTAAATTAAACATCATTTGTAGTCTTCAACCCCATTTTTTATGAACTGTTGAGTAACCACAGTCACGTTACTTAACCCTCCAAGTAGTATAAATCCGTCATTCTGATTGTATAGTGTGCATGCGTTGATGTAAGTACCTATTATTTATTATTATTATTATTGCTATTAGCTATTACGCAAATTATGTGTCACCGTGCCCCCTTTTAGAAAAGTGACTAATACATGACAATAAAAGGGTTTATTACTGTATTTATTACATTATTGATATGACATATGACCATATGAGATATGACTATGACAGGAATTCATCGAATTCAATCTTATAATAATAGAGCAAATTTTTCTCCTTGTTTTTTATTGTATCTATAATATGTTCTATAGCCATAACTATAAATGCGGAGCGGAAGCTTATTCGCTTATTGTTGTGCGGAACAAATGAGTACACTAATAAGCACTAACATAGCTAACTTAATCCTGTAGACACAATACAATACGCCATAAAGGAGTATTAAGCTTTAATAATGGTTTTTCTCACTATAAAAACAAAAACTGACTCTCTCCAGTCACTTTTCTGCGTATTCATGCATACTAAAACCAGTGAGGACATTCATTCAAAAAATTATGGAAATATTGGAAATTGCATGGTCAAGACAAGAATAATGAATAATCGTCATACAGCCGGAGAATAGAAACCGAACTAGAGTAACAACTAATAACTGGCAATTATTGCATTTTTTGTAATTTAATGCAATTTGTGAAAATATGAACGTAAAAATGACATAGTGGATATTGAATGTCTTTCTTTGTCAATGGCCAACTGTGGTATTGTTTTTAGCGAAAAACACGGGCGAAGCCGTTGATTTTTTGAATCAGGGAACATTGGATTACATGACATATTCATGGACAGCACTCTGCGCCACATCCTGACTTCTCACGGAGTTCAAACACTCCTGCTGACTAGGGGCCCAAAATAAATTGATGGAAGCATACAACGTGACGACGACTGCGGAAATTCCCAATACTCGTTGAGTCCAAATCTTCCGATTGGTCCATTTATTTTCCATTAACATTACCCAGGCCTCCAATTTCTCTATGGCTTTGAGGACTGTTTTCGGAGTGCGTGTCAAGGGCTTTTCATTAATATCTGTGGATGTACTCGGCTGACGAATTTCATTACTATAACTGACCTTGCCCTTTGCTTTTGCCGACTTCCGTTTCGCTGATAAGGGCGGATTCTCCTGTGGACTTTCCTGTGCGATATTGCTTGGGACATCAGAATTAGCATAGCTAACCTTTGTTTCCTTCGTCAACGAATCCTGATTTTCTCCACTTGCTCTACTTTCACGACTTCCTCCGGAACCAAAGGATTCCTGATGAAAAGTTGTTTTACGGCCAAAGGGGGCAACCTGAGCTCTGGGACCGAATCTGTACTCGGAGGGTCGTACCAATTGTGTTTCAATGCGGCAATGAATTTCGTACAACTCAATGGTAGATTTCCCCAGTAATCTGCATAGATCTTGCCAAATCCGACTCAGCTTATCCGACAAGCCCACCTTGTAAAAACTTTTGTCGAAGGACCGGAAGTCCCCAAGCTCAAGCTCAAGGAGCTCTTTCCTCTTATCCGGTAATCTGAGGACCTGAACTTGAAATTTTTCGTAGCACAGAGTGTGCAGGAGTGTGCCTGGAGTTACTTTGAGGAACACCTCGGCCGTGTCTGCAGGATTGACAATGCCAAATGTCGGTATGACCTGGAACTTTTCCGGAGCGGTGGTTCGGATTTTAAAAATTAATGTCGCTGTATCAGAATTGTTGACAATGTCAAAATTGGTCACAATTGAGTACTCGTAAGTGTCAGGCCCATCATCGTCATCACCGTTAGAATCGGGACGATTACTAAATACTACTACATCCGTCATTTGTGCCAAAACATTCTTGCTCCTCCTCTTTTTTGCCAGCTCCACCTCCTTTTCAGCTTCTGTGCTATTTTTGGGTGCATTTAATGACACAAGCGGACGGCATGCGAAAATATCCCCTTGGTCGAGCGAAATACTAGGAGCGAGGAACGAATGTGATATTTTCCGCACTCGCACCATGGCTTACAAAAATATAGCCTTTAGGCGAGTGAGGAACAGCTACAATGATATAGATCGCGGGGTTTGAAGAAATACTCAAGCCTTCAGTTCCGCTAGTAAAAAGTCAAAGATCAAATGACAATAAAAACTGGCAAGAGAAAAACTGACAAGTGATGGGTCCAGGATGGGGATGTGGCTTTTGGCTACGCAGTAACGCAGTGGTATTAATAATATTTGTCTATATAGCACTGTCTGTCATAACGCAGAATTTCAAGGGCAATGTGGAGGAAGCTATGAATTAATTATTATTTTAGCGCTAAATTAAGTACTTAAACACGCCAAAGAGTTTGTACTTGAAACGTTGCTAAAATAAAGTTTTCGTAGAATTATTTATGACTAATTAGTGTACATAATTAATAAGTACACAATTTGGCAAGGGCTCGAACGCTTGAAATCTCAAAGTCACGAAGAGCCTGTGCCTGTAGTCAAGGTGTAATTCTTTCTCCTAGTGTCCTAATAATTGGGTCATCGTCTTCCTTGTTCGCTGCTTTAAATTATAATAATACGTATTATAGTAGTGGTGGTCCTATACAAGAATTACCCTTACGATAAGATTGCGTTTTAATATTTTTGATAGCGCAAATTGCAATTTGCAATAATTGCGGAGCAATTAAGATGAAGAAATGCAGAAGATCTTTCTCTTTTAGCACTAGCGCGAGCGACTAGCTCCAGATCCAGCTTCAGCGCATTATTATTTTCTGGATTAACGTGTGTATAGTTATTTAGTATATAAGAATTAAGAATAACTAAAATATGCACTTTTTATTATTAAAACAAAAAACCTGCGAATCGAGTGTCTCAAGCCGCAAAGCATGACAATAAGAAAAGAATCTGAATAAGAGAACGATCCAAACAAATCAGTTTGTTTAACATGTTTTCTATAAAATGTATATTATTTTATTATTATATTATATACATATATTATCTGTATACTAATTATTAATCATATATGAAAAAAAGAAGAGGCCATCACTGCCATGCCATGGCCGACTGTTAATAAACTCACATTCTGTATCACAAATCGCATCTTCGCATCACCAGTCTCTTTCTTATTCTCAGCTTCTCACTTCTCATTCTAAACATCTAAAGTTTATAATATTTATTAGAGTTTGGTTGGATTTTGAATCTGGAGAATCTGGATCTGGATCCGGAAATCGGGACTCTGGCCTGGACTCAGGACGGACGCTGCGTGGAGTCTTTGCCATTGTGCCTGCACTTTTATTATTTATTTAATTAGGTTACCTAGTTATAATGTCCTTAATTGTTAATTTATTTTTAGTTAGGTTAGTTATGTCCTTAATTTTTAATTAATTATTTAGTTAGGTTAGTTATGTCCTTAATTGTTAATTAATTATTTAGGTTAGTTATGTCCTTAATTGTTAATTAATTATTTAGTTAGGTTAGTTATGTCCTTAATTGTTTATTAATTATTTAGTTAGGTTAGTTATGTCCTTAATTGTTAATTAATTATTTAGTTAGGTTAGTTAGTAATTAGTAATACTTAATTGTGAATAATTCATGTAGTTAATTAATTTTTAGTTAATTATCATTACAATTAATTAATTGAGAGTCACTAATTCCTGTCGTTAGGTAAGTTTAATGTAGGGTACAGACACAAGCATTGATTACATAGGTAGGTATAGATTTTCGAATACTTTGTTCTTCAGAATGAGGTACTAAATCGTTGCGTACTCAGTTTCAGGAGAAAGTAGATGGAGAATTTGGAACAGTTGAATCCATTGTTAGAGAATAGAACACAATTAAAGAAAAAACCATACATTGTTGATAATGGACGCCAAATTAAGAATTCTCGCTCCACGTTCTGAATTAATAAATAAGTACCTTCCCTCCAAAGGTCGTCTCCTGGTGAAGGTGTCCGCCGTCAACAGTTGTGTGGACCAGCTCAACTCTGAAGTGATTCGTGACATGAAGAAGTGCGTTTTTGTACGGGTAATACGAGCAGGACCTTCCGTAGAAGATAAGGCAAACGTTTACCCTGGAGCTCTGATTGCCATCAAACGAAAAGCTGGAGTGAAACTGGAGAAATTATCGACCTTGGAGGGGCACGAATATCGAATGATCAAGGAATCGCACATCGTAGCGTACACGGATTTTTAAAAATTGAAAAATCTCCGTGACGAGGGTTGGAGAGTAATCATTCTGTTCCCAAGGACAGTTTCATCAGGATATTCTCATGGAAAGGCTTCGCGGATAGGAACAACATTTTTTCAACATGGATGCAGTTGCCGTTACAAAGCAGCGAAGTTATTATGTAAAGTACTGATTATGCACATACATATATGATTACGCGAATAGCACTCTGTGCACCGTTTCAAGTAAGAACTCGGAGTGTTGTGTAAGGTCAAAAGTGACCAGACATGAATCCCAATGAAAGTACCCGCATTCGCTCTACAAATATTTTACAAGATTGCGTAATAAATATTCCATAACAAAATGAGTACTGCCAGAATATAAAAAACAGCACATACCGCCAGTTTCGCCAATATTTTGGCTATTTTCAGCAGTATTTCTCGTTTACGTTGCCTAATCACACGTATGGCGAATGGGGGACATTTATCAGATCATTTCCTGATTCAGTTTCGACCTTACATAATACAATACCAATTTTACTCTCTTTCAGTCCGAAAACGGGAGGTTGGATTTGGAGACGAGAATCTTCGTATGAAATTCAAACATAAACGCTGCCACGGAGAGAAAGGAATTATCAACAACTTTCGGACACAATTTGAACTCTCGAGTTTTATTTGTAGGTCGAGTCAAGAACTGTACAGTTCAAAAGAAATCAGACCAGTGAATTCCCGAGGTCACATAATATCTTTACTATGTTTCATATCAAAATGTTCAAAATTATAAAGGTTATTCCAGACTATACTCGAGGTCAAAGCACGCCAATCTTGTCTGTATGGAACCCAAAGTTCACCTGGTTAATAAACTTATATTTTATTTTCGTTACATGTGAGCAAGTACACGACGTATTAGGAAGTATCCAATTATTTCAGTTCAGCAATAGGAATTTAGAGGAAATAATAATATGAAACAGCATTACGGCAAAGCACGATATAATATTTCTTATTTGCACAAATGCTAACAACACAGACTCCTGCACATAACACATTGACATTACTTGCTATAAAATTCAGTTCTATACATTTATATAAATTGTGTCCAATAAGGTAGATTGTTCTACAGACTGTAATTAGGGTTTGACCCACACCAACGAGTAATGAATTCTAGGATGTCGGACACTTTCTCATAATTCCCACTCTTAGCTGTCATAAATAACTTGTTCCAGTCCTCTTTGTTAGCAACCTTGTTCGGAACCCTAAAAGTGACCCTGGAGCCAAGGGCAGGATATCCCGTCACCAAGCACGCATCTTCAATCCGCTGTTGATGCGGATTCAGCAAGGACGCCTCGTACAATCCCCGCTCATCCTGTCGCAATTCCTTCAATAATAGTTCACCAAATATGAATAAATGCTATCACCGTCAAAAGACAAGGAAAACGCTCGCGAAGATTAAACCAGTAAAATTAACCATGAGACAATTATCTCTTCCGATATTCTGGTACCTGCGCAATGGTTCTATCCATGGATGCTGCAAGTACCCATTCCTTGACCTCATCATGTGATTCCTCAGAGACGCACATGCGACTAGGCATGGGAACACTGTAGGGTATGTCCGTATTTTTAATGTCCGAATTATCCAGCATCTCCGTGGAAGTCACGCCCTCTTCCATGGCATCGTGAATATCCAGGTAGTGGTTTAAAAATACAAACGCCATGCTGTCCCAGCCGATTCTCTGTGAGTTCAATTCATTTATTATTATTCAATTATTTGTATCAATTATTTTAGGCGCATTTTCCTTCATCGTATGCATTGGCTTATATTTACCTTACAAGCAGTACCCGCTTCATAAAAAGCACGATCAACAGGGATAACATCGCAGTGCCTAAGAAGGGCGACAGAGCACTTTGCAGCCAACATTTCTAGTCCGGCTACCTCACTGAAAGCGGAGCGATTACAATAATAGTGGATTATTGTCAAGAAATGTTCAAACTCCACGTGGGAATGTCCCCCGCAATCTGGTGTTTCAGTTATTGATCCAATCTACACAAAAAGTTCCAGTAACTAACAGGGAACCATGAGAATGTGAATGGCAATACAAACAAGGGCTTTATGCCGGTTTATAATACCAATTGGAAAAGGAGATTTCTCAAATTCCTCCAGTTATCGAATTCGTCCAGGCGTGGGTCCATGAAGATCATTTCGGAGATGCCTCTGTAGAGGGGATAATGGTGCTTATTCGCAGGGACACCATGCTCAATGTACACGTGCATGGCTTCAATGGGAAGTTTTTGCTTCAACAAGTGGTATACATATTGTCCAGCGTAATGATGAAGGAGGCCTTCGTTCTTCTTGGCTCTTTCCAAACACTTCCGCCACTGACCTTGCTCGCACATATGGTCCAAGGCCGCAACAAAATTAACTTCTTCCAGCTCATCCACTTGTCCGTCACTTTTTAAGAACTCGGTGTGACGTCGCTTAACGTACTCTTCCCACCTGTGAAAAAATATGAATTAGCCCTTTAAAATAGGAATAAACGTCATGATAACACGTAAGCAATGTTATTCGCAATGTCATTGTTATTCGCAAAAGTCTTGTGTGCGTACTTTGGTCCCATTTCCTTGGAAGCTGCTTTAGCATCCCCCCAAAGTTTTCCTCCGATGAGAGCATCCAAGGCATCTTGCTGCAGATTTGTGTCCAGGTAAAATACGGCAGCATTATGATAGGATTTCAAACTGATGAGCAACGGACCTATCTTGGTCACGTATTGCTTGCAAGGTTCCATGGGGAAAAATTTGGTGGCAAGTTCCCCGGCTTTGGTCCAACACTTTTCTAAAAGGGCCAAGTCATGGCCCAAATTGCTTTTATTTAGTGACAAATAGCAGTCAATGGCTCGTTTGTATTCCGTCAGTCGTTCGAATTCTCTGGCTTGGTTAATAACTGTCATCGGATCCATGTGAGCATTGGGTGTCATTGATCGTTCATCGTAGTCAGCTTGAAGCTTTTTCAGATTTTGTGGGGCGTATTCCTTGCAGAGTTTGAATGCTTCCGTCCACATCCCTTTTCTCTGTTTAAGCACAATTCCAGGTTGGTTTAATATGTGTATCTAAAATATTCTGTTCTAAAACCTTGACCTGTTACCTTATAGAGTTCAATGGCAAGTTCAGGTTTCTCTGCTCGAAGGATTACAGATTCGAATTGCGGGTACTTCTTTTCTTCAAACAAGACTTGGGCGTGGATGAGAAGCACCCGTTGTAGATCATCTTTTGCGTGGACATCGGCCACGTCAACAGCACGCTGGAGCCTGTTATTGCGAATGTACCTGCGAAAAACATTTTGAAAATTATTTAATTTGTTAGTCACAGATCATGCTGCTAGAACTGATTTTTAAAAGTAGATTGCTGACATTTCGATCGCTTCTTTCGGCTCATCCGCTGCCACATACTGCGCTTCCGCCTCCTCAAATTTCCCTTGAGATTCCAGAAACTTTCCGTACTTCAAGTGAATTCTCGGAAGTGTCTCCTTGGATCCAATTGTAGCGATTTCCAGGGCAAATACAAACTGTAATGAAGGGCGAAAGCACACACAAAGGATGAATAATTAAAATATTTAAAATTATTGCATACAACTTATGCATACACACATCTCATACATGTAATTGCTGGAACAAAAGTCTTACATTTTGATTTTCACAACAAAAGTCTATGCAATTTTCAAGCTGACCGAATTTTTTCAACAACCTCACAGCTGTTTCTCCACTCAAGCTATTAGCCCATTCAAATATGACCAGACGTCCAGCTTTCCCTCCGCCACATGATCTTGCCACCTGCAAATATTTGGGACCATTCAATTAGAATTAATAATATTATTATAATATTGCAATATGTGCTTTATTACGAGTTTCATCTAACATAAATCTCAATTTTATTATTAAATAAATAAATAATAAATCTGAATTGTGGGAGAAAAGTTAGGGGAACTGACCCTATAAGCATCTTCCCACAGTCCTTTCTCCTGATACATTTCTAAGGCTGCCTGGAAGTTGTTGGCTTTGAGATAGTGCTGTTCAGCTCCCTTCAAATTATCGCTTTCTTTCATGATATCCGCTACATGCTTGTGTGAATCGCTCATGTGTTCTGGGTGGTACAACTGGACCAGGCGTAGCATGTCGTCGAAACTAGTAAAATTTCGCCACAAATGTGAATGTGATTTAATCCGTATAAAAGCACAAGTGCTACTTATGAAAAATAATACTTTAAATTTAATTTAAATATTCATTACTCACAGCTTTTCAGCCCCGTACATACTGATAGCCAAGTCCTGCTGGCCCACAGCGATGTACAATTTTTCGGCTTGGGCAAACTTTCCTTGCCGCTGGTATTCATTTGCTTCAGCCACGTATTTTTGTGTCAATTCATCCCTGCCTCGGACAGAGGATGTGGCGACTCGGTGAGCATCCTCCCACATTCCTGCATTCACATTAATTAATTAAAATTAACAAGAAATGCCTCAGTACCATTATGTAACAGATGGATCGAGTCATTCCATAAAAAACAGTTCGCCTTCATATTCAAAACATCTTTTGAAAAAAAAAACAATAATATTTTTGCATTCAAAAAATTGTGAAAACCTTTTTTGGTGTACATATCCACAGCCTTCGTGGGGATTCCTGCATTATTGTAGCACTTCTCAGCAAGATGGTAATCATTGGCCGACTCATAGTAAGTTCCAATCTTCAGGTACTGCTTTGTCACCGCCTCCGTATCATCTATAGCCTGTGAGGGGAAAATTTCCCAGATAGTTTAACAGATTTTTACATTTTGCCTTTTTTGAAAATGCTGTGAGGAATGAGACCATTTTAAAAAAAAAGATTAGATACCTCGATAATTTGTAGGGCCTTCTTCCACTGGCGTGATTCAATAGCAGCGTCCAGCGCCTTGGTGAGTCTTCCAGCCTCAATGTAGTGATTGGTGGCCGCATCGTTTTGCCTGTTCGACGAGAGATAATCACCCCATTCCTCCTCCAGGGGAACCACTTCATCAGGGAATGCGACTTTGGCCAAACGAATAGCTTTGTCATACGACTTGGCTTTTTTGTAGCAATCCAAAGCTTTGTTCTTATTCCCAGTAGCATCGAAAAAGTCCCCAGATTCCTCAAAAAAGTCCCCATTGAGGAGTCCCGTGCTGATTTGACTCACTGTGTCATTCTCGATTTGGAGATTCGGGTTGGTGATAACAAGCCTGAATTAACAATCACTTGATAACGCATGGAAAAAACTACTTGCTTGAAACAGACTGCGGTTCCATAATTGTACTTATTGACGTCGTACAATTGGAATAAATCAGTGAATGTGAGGTGGACATAGAATGTTTTTACTTGGCAGCTTTAGTAGGAAGTCCTCCTTCCAAATAAAGTTGGACGGCGTAGGTGGGATTTCCATTCCGTTCCAAAAATTCAGCCGCCAACTCGTATTGACCCGATGAAGTGAGAAAGCCGAGGTAATCGTCCACCAATTTCTTCAAGTATGGGTGAGCCTTCACTTGAGCTAGACCTATGGCATCTTCCCAGCGATGCATGGCTTCGTACCTTGACGATAAATATTCAGGATGTTAAAGTTTAACAGGCTATCAGTTGCCAGATTGGACAACAACGAATTTTTTCTATATGTTTTGCAAAGATGCAGATGTCCTTACATGCTAATGGCGCTCTCGACATCGTTGTTATCCAGAAAGATGGCTTCCGCCAATTTCAGTTGACCTTCCAAAATGGCCAATCTTGCTTGCACTTCATGACAATGTGCTCCTTCTCCAGATTCGGCGAGACCTTCGGACTCGACTCGCATAGCGACGGTTAACGTATCTCGGACAAATTTCGCCCTGTGGAAATCCGGATATAATTTTTCATACAATTCAGACCCGGTGAATTATATATGAAATTAACGAAATTATTATTGTTTAAACTGGGGAATTGTTTAGCTACCGAGCAACATCGCCAAGAGCACAGAGAGCTCTTTCAGCAATCAGCAGTTCTTTTGCATCTAGCGTGACTTTAGCCAGAGTCTTCCACATACTTTCGGTGTCCGACGAAGGTTCCACGGACTCGAGGAAGGACATTGCCCTCACATAATCCCCGTCATCGATGGCAGTTCCGAATTCAATCCGACTTTCGTCCAGATTGAACTCATGAATGGCATTACCGTCCTGAATGAGCACCGCCGTCTTGTTATTCTCCTTTAAAACGTCGAATGCCACGCCTTTGATTTCGGTCTCCACACATTGTTCGGGTACTTCAATGTTGTACCACACGTAGATACATCTTTTGCTTTGGGCAACAACCACGTCACTTTGAGGGACCCACTGGAACAATCAAAATAATTTTCTAATGTTTTTTATTTGGTTTTGAAAACGCTACGAAATCTCTTAATACAAGTGGACCCATTACCTGCACAAAATTACAAAACTGTAGGATCGTGTACTTCATCATCGTATCCACATCCACTAGCATCAGTCTCATTCGGCGATCTCGGAAGAGTAACTTATGAGCGAGTTCGTTCAGCTCCAACCAGTCAATCTTTGAATCGTGGACAATGTGACCAAGCGATAGACTGTACTCCAAATCAACTTCAATAATAATAAAAAATCCCAATTTTTAGTTTTTAGTGCAGTACCAAATCATAGTAATAGCTGTTAAGGATTTAATTTAAGAGTCAACCTATTGCAATTGTTTTGAGATCCAAAAGGAATGCCAGCTTCTTGTTGTTAGCTTGACCTTCTTGACGTCGGGGGAGACGCTCGTTGATCCGAACGCTGATTACGTGCGGATTGACAAGTTCCGTTCTAACGGCAAAAGTACAACAATTGCATGCAAAAAACAGTCGATTTCATGTGGATCATTGTACAAAACAATCGACTGAAAAAAGAAGTATATCATTATTTTTGGGTGTCACCCTCACAAACCTAAATGTCCCTAAGATCTCGTCCCGACCATACTCCACCAGAATCATTTCGCCGTCATTGAAAATCATGCAGCAATTGGGATTGTCAAAATAAAATCGCTCTTTGTCATCCGTTTCAGACCAGGGAATTTCACTCACTAATTTTCGTTCGATATCACCTGTTAAAAATTTATAAAAAATTGTGTGAATGACATATGACTAATGGCTGAGTCAGTTTTGCAATGTGGGGTACGCTTACAAGTGATTTGTTGAATTTAAACGTATATATAAGCATTATCAATCATTATTATTACATATTATGAGCGTCTCCATGGTTTGTGCCACGGAGTACTTGTCTTTGCCCATTAACCTCACGTCCACGATTTCGCCGCTGTACTTGGACTTCATATTCGCCTCCAGATTGCTCCCCGTGAGCTTCATAATGCAATGACTTGGCGTGATGTAAGTCACCTCAAACTTTGAATTTTTCGACCTCCTACATTGTGGATTGACAAGCTGACATGAATTTTTTTTTCAAAAGCAATACAAAATATCCCCTAATGTTATCAGTATTTCCTACGCCACAGGGACAGTGATTACCGAAGGATGGATTCAAAATAATGTAGCCCCCCGGGTAAAGTTGCCAACGCCACCCGTGTCCCATCCTTTCTCCAGGAAATGGCGGTCATGGTGTAAAAATTTTGGAAATCCTTCACATTGGCTTCCTCCCACATCTTCCGCTTCGCCGACCACTGGTAAAGTCGGAGTCTGTTGAATGTCCCGAAAACCACACATTGCCCTGTAGGACTAGCGCAAGCCACGGAATACTCATGATCCTTTTCGTCTCTCGTATAATCAAAATATTGCTTCAATTTGCCAGTCTTGTCATAAACGTTGATTTTCTTGTCACAGCCACCAGCCAAAATACTTTCTGTACCCCAGGCTAGAGCAAATGGAGCACACGAATGGTGAATGGTGGCAATCTGTAAAATATCAATTTTCTCCATTCATAAAACTGTTAATTGCTAATTGCTAATATGTACTACTTTTTGACGGTTTTTTAAGGTTTTACTGCTTCGAAAATTGAAACAATCTTACCAATGTTGGTGTCTCGGAATCCTCTATGGCGAACAATGCAATGCGGCCATCCGCAAAACCAGCCGCTACTTCCGTGCCCTGCGGACTGCAAAATGTATAGGTTAATTAAAAACAAATAAAATCCTGTAGAAATGAGAATGTCGTCATTTTATTCCACTGCGGCCTTACTTGGACACCAATGAAATATTTGGTGTTTCCGGATTAAAAAAGGTTTTGCTTTTGGTTTTTGTCGGAAGTACTGGCGTATGCCGAAGTTTTCCGTCAATTAATCCACACATGAATTCCAGTTCATTCGGCCAAATCATGGCAACTACGGAAGCGGGCTGTGGAAACTTGTTTGTGATGGACTTTTTTTGCTTCCCAAAGTCTTCTCCCAATTTGTAGATGTACACAATGTTGTCACTCTGACCCACTGCGATTTTCGTGGAATCCGGGGAGAAAACCAGGCAGGTGACAATGTAGCTTGCCATTCCATACTATGAATATGAGTCCTTATTATTGTTAATATCAGTAATGGAAGATTCGGATTGCCTGAGAAATAGTTCAATAGCATATCCACAAAATTTGCTGACCTTGGGGTCACAGGGTCGAGTTGGGAACTTGTCCTTAACTTCACCCTGCTCATTGTAGAGGTAGATGACTTTCTCCTTCCCACACACCGCCAATTTAAGATTGTTGGGTGACCACGTCAAGGATGTGATGCGATCTGCTCCATTCTGTTAAAACGAAATTGTGTACAAATACTTTTAATGGAGTTATTCACATGACTCAAGTAACATTTGAATAGAGAACACAGATGTTGTATGTGAATACTATAATAATGCGTATTCAGTACTAAGGACTTACTTCGGTGTTTGGGGAGATGACTGTCATTAAATGCTTCAAATTCATATTAAATATTGTTTTGTTTTAAAGCGAGCCACTATCAACTAATTCGTTTCACATGGTGCTTTTTCCACTGTTTTGTAAATTTGTATCTTTGAAATGGTCAAGAATCTGGAATGACTCACAAGTTTTTCGGTCACAAATTTGCACTTCCAATGCAGAACCATATGTATATCGCATATTATGCTGCTGTATATTACTTTTACAGTACTGATCAGGTATGTTGACTCGTATCATTTTCATTGACAACCGTTTCCAAGGAAGCCGGGATTCCAAACTTTCACCACATTGGGTCTTTTCACCATTGCTCGGAACAAGTGGGATGGAAGCGGGGAAAGTGAATAAGCGGCATTTACGCATGATTTCAGTTAAATGATATTGTGATGTAATGTATATACTATGTGCACACTAATTATGCAGCAAATAGTTAGAGCAGGTGTCAGTGTACAGTGCTTTTCAGAATTGCTACAGAAAAGTAGAAACTAATGCATGTATGTATTACTAATTATTCAAAAATAGCAACCACAAAGATCGTTACAATGCTAGGGCACAGAGCGTTAGATTCCGATAACAGGGGGAAATGAGTTTATTCATTCGTTTGAGCCAATACGTTCGTAAAGTAGAAAACTACATAATAATTTCACAGCATAATTAACAAGGAGTAATGCATTTGTTCTCTCAAGCATTAAGTGAAGATGAAACGGTTTCATAATTTATAACATATTCAAAACATGACATTTATCAGATAGGTGTATTTGGAAAGATATTATATGCATTTTAATTGGCCAAAGAATACATGTTAAAACGGAAATGAAATAGAACACTTTTTAGAGTTTGGGGAGACCAGCTGCAATTGAGCTTTCAATGCCGCATTCATCTTTACCACGGAGGATCTTGAAAAATCCACCATCACCCCAGTCGTAGTTCCAAGAGTTAGCTACGAGCCAGTAAGGAGTACCGTTCTCAACTCCCCAACCGAGAATCTTGACAGCGTGGCCTCCAAGCTCGCTTCCAGTTACGTGGTGATAGACCCCTAAAATTGAATTATTTTACATAAGTAGACGCATAAATAATTGTTACTAACGGAGATAACGGCACTCCATCCTATTGTAGTAATTGTATAGGTTTTGTATTCAACAACGAACCTGATTTGTAATTAGGGAAATCTTCGTACACCGTGAACGCAGCCTCAACAGGTCCATTTTTCATAATATCAGCTTGAATTTGCTCAGGGTGATGCTCCAGTGAGTAAGCTTTGCGTCCATAGTGCAAATCCTTCTTGTAGGAGACGGTGTAGTTGTCCTCACAAGATTTTGAGCATTTGGGAGTGTGACCGCCTTCCCCGGTGCAATTGGGTCTTGAACCGCTAGTGTGGTGCTCACACGGAGCAATTTCATAAGGTTGACAGCCCTAGGTTTTTGTTAGAAGTGTGAATTTTTAATAAGTTACCGAGCTTTTATCGTTACCATAATCCCATAATTTTTACACATAATTTAGTTCCTAATTATTTACCGACTGAGATCCATAAGGCCCACCCGAAACAAGTCCCTTTCGAACCCAGTAGTGCCATGCCATTGACGGAAATCCCCCGTTGCATCCTGCTCCGCATGTCCAACAGCACGAGACTAAGTTCTCAGCCGAAAAATGGAATTGCTTTCCGTTCGAGGCAATGCAGAACCTATCCGTCATAGCTTCGGTGGCAGCAAAGGCCTGCAAGTAAATTAACAAAAGTCATTTAGGTCATCGGAATTAGCTGACCTCAACAGTAAATTTAGATGTAAATGACGTAAGTGCTTATCATTTCCAGGGAATAATCAATACACTTCATTTCATACATTTTAACTCTACAGCTTCAACAAGAACATGAAATGACTTCCTACTTCTGCAAAGTATACACACTGGGTCTCACAATATTGTATTAACATAACCGCAAGATGCTATATTTGAAGTGAAAGATGAACACGTAAATAAATTACGAAACTAAAAAAAATAAATAAACTGAAGCCAAAAGCTGTTGGTAGAGATATCTTACGTTTCAAATCTACATGCCTTCTAAGATAAGAAAATGTCGAATCGCAAAACACGCAAATATTTAAGTACTTGGAAAGATAAAAACTGTCACAAGGCATGGGTAAGTAACTACTCAATTTACTTGTGTGCTTAAACGTGTAAATTGTAAATATTATCTATACTGTCAGCCCGAACAACAACGAAGAAGTCTATCTAAACATGAACTTACGGTAACAAAAGCATCCCAACCAACATCTATGATACTTATACATAAACTAATGAAAGTATTCTTGAAAGGCGAATAAGTCTCAGGGAGCGACTATTTCAAATGTATACTACATACTACCCGAAAGGCCATAATCAAGGGATACCAAGAGGACAAAAGACAATGCCTACCCAACATGACCCACACGACCCTTGATCCCGAACTTCCTTCAACGACGGACATTGTGGCCACTGTTGACGGGAATCAAAGTTTTCCGGAATGCGAACTCCTTCGATCTTCAGTCTTCTTTTCGGAAGTCGTTGGTTCTCGTTTTCGGGCAAAACACCACAGAGTCGTTTGAGGTAGGAAATATCCGTTTTCGGATGGAAATTGCTCCCGGCCTGAAAGTGAATTGACAACAAACGTAAAGAACCATTTCCCATCAACGCCCACTTCCAACCTCCTCAACTCCTGATCAAATCAATCAATCCAAATCCGGTCATTGTACGCATAACTTACCTTCCAAAGTGCTCCCTCTTGGGTATTGATGTAATTTATCATCTCATCCGACACCGGATTGACATCCCTGGGGGCTTGGACGGGGAAATTCCGGACAGCTCCAGCCCAAGAAGTAAGGGCAAGCAGCGTAACCACCACTTTCATCATCCTTCCTCACAACTTACAAACACGGGTTATTGATTATTAAATGGAAAAAACCCAATAAAATATTAAAAATATACAACAATTACGTCGTACACAGACCAAGAACCGAGCCGTTACGGTGAAAGGAAATTATACTGTGAGTGCGAGCAAAGACTTCTCCCTTGCCACTTCTGTTGTCAACTGCTCATCCATTGGGTTCTCCTCGGACTTTTCATGCTCGAAAAAGCCAAGCACGGCTGACTACCAAAATAAGTATGTATTTCCATTACTTCGGATACGACCAAGCTACAGAAATGCCTTTTTCCTATGTTTTTCTGTGCTTTTAGCTCAGATTTTGTATACTCAAGGGATGACCAATGCTTTAACTGCGTTTTGACATAATGACATGACTAAACATGACTAAACAAAATAGCATTAAGGGCATTGTCACGCCACACAAATATAGGGGAACTAAAAAAAAACAGGTCTTAAAACGCACAAAAATTATCCATTTACATCGTATCCCACAATGAACTGTATACTTATGTATATTTACAGTGTATGTATTGTGTGTACATGTAGTTTATTGGGGGTGAGTGAGCGATAATATTGCTTTGTAAGTAAGTACTTGTTAGGTGAATAAGAATAGCTTTCATATTTTGTGTCATGTACCTATTGTCTCTGCTTATTAAAATTGCCTTGGGAGCCCATTAGTCATGAAAGGGTATAACACTGGAATTAGTGTGTATCATTACGCTCGCAGTACTTAAGTACTGATGTTTTTGAACCTTTTGGGTCTCCGTTAATAGAGTAATCGCCTTCTACATCTCAAGTCCGCCAGTGTTCCTTAATTTTAATTCTGTAGCCTACACATGTACTTTGAAAGCGTTTTTTTTTAGTACTTAACAACATTTAAGGCGACAATATGATTGCGACAGTTGCCACTGTGTAAAAAAAGGCGGCTGACATCGGGGTACGCGTGTACTTAAGTAGGTACATGATAATATTGATTTAAGTTATAATTTATTGGGGCATAAGTTCCCTCAAGAGCAATCCATTATCCTGGGAAATGTCACCGCAAATTAAAACTATTGATAGCAACGCTATTAGGTATGTTTATACTCGGTTTACAATTCGTTAATTAACAGGTGAGTTTATTCAGACAGTGGGAGTTAACTCATCTGTTAATAGCAAAAATTTAAACGGAATATGAATGGGCAATACAGCATCGCTCTCTCGATTAGTTTGGGAAAATCACAGAACATGTCATAATATGTAAATATGTATTCGTGTAACGTTTTACCGCTTGATCATATTCCTGAATATTATGAAGAAGTAGTACACATTTGAGATCCATGAACATCTGGAAAATTTTCGTAAGAATAAGTAATTTATTTCAATGCTGGGGAGGTTGTCTGTAGGAAAGGAGGTATCATACAATAATTAATAATCCTTCAGCAAAAATAAAAATGGCTACCGTTAATTACACATCTCTATAAAAAATTAATTACATGTATATACGGATTAAATCTCTTTTCTCTATTCAATATGGGGTACATTTTACGATTTTATAGAACAATAGTCAAGGCTTATAAACTTAAGCCTGTGAAATGCACCTGTCACCTTTAGAAAATTTATCACACACCAATAATATAAATTCCACACACATACACGTACACATTAAACACCCAGTCTTAATGTTTCTGCTCATCTCCTTACTGATGATAACCGAGTGACGATCGACTAATAATAATACAGAATTCAATCTTCATAGTTGGACCTCCTTTTGTTTCCACGCAATTCGTCGATACATTATACAAATGTTTAAGTTTAATCAAATGGCAGTATAAAATTCTTGTGATTGAAACATGAACACAAAAATGAAATTAACGCTATTAGAACACAAGATCATTGACTTCGATACTTCTATTTATTTTGACATATGCTCCTGAGGTTGTTTTAATCTGTTCGATCCACGTGGACTGTGATTTAACCAAATAATCCAAATGTAGTTGCAGTTCGGCTGAAAGAATTAAAGTAAACAAGATACATTCAAAATTATTATTATTATTTTCACAGGAGTCATAATTATTCGGTCCACAAAAATTTGAAAGGTTCGACCAACGAAATTTTTGCATACTTGTTGTAAGTTTCTGGTAAGAAAACTGAAGGCGCTGCAAGAAGGTGGGTAAATCAATGGCAGTTTTTTTCTCCCCGACAAATATATTGTGAATAATTCGCACTAGCTCTGGCAGGCGAGATTTGATTTTCAGTAATTTGAGTTCCTCCTGAGGCATCGTCAACTCTTTGACAATACGATTCTTCTCTTTTGCTCGAATCTACAAAATATGTACATCATAGTTAAAGGTACCTTACTTACGTATATAATAATAAACCCAATCACTCCAAACTCATCATACGCGACATCAAGATATTAGATGATGTATTTACTCTTTCCAACAAGGAGGACGCAATGCCCTTTGCTTCCTTTTGCATGCGTGGTGTCGGAGGTTTCTTTTCGGGACTGGCGGCGCACGAAAGTCCTCGGTTTCTACTCTGCATCATCTCTCTCACTTGATTCAAAACTTCAGCGGCCGAAGTTAATCTCTCGTTTAGGTCAGGCAACTCTGCCAAAGGGATTTGAATACCGTCAACATTGAATGAAGGATGCCATCGAGTGATGAGATGTCGATCTACTTCGATTTTCTGGGTTCTTAAAAATTTCTAAAAAATATTATACAAAAAACATTGGTTGAAATTATATTTTAATACAAATTTTACTTTTTTGCAAATGGGTGTATTTTCAAGTCAAATGTCATTACCTCATGCTCCACCAAACACATCTCCATCAGGCGACTATCAAAGTTCTTTTTCAAGCGCAGCAATTGACTGGGTAAAAGTTTGACTTTAAACTCTAGCACATACTGATTGCGGTTTTCAATTTTCTGAACAATGACATGAAAATATTGGTCGACTGACAACATTCTTGCGATTGACCTCAAAGTGAAGGTGTGTTTGGTCATGTTCTCCACAGCCGGTTTCAGTTTATTGAATGTAATGGTCTCATTCCTATTCTGAAACATGCTAGATACGGTATTCATGCCCTCATTCAGCAATTTCAGTATCTTGAGGCGGTGAGGTAATGGTAACGTTGGATGAGCGGTAGTGATCGCAGCAGTAACTGTCTTTGCTGGACTTGCAGGGGTAACGACATCATCTTCCTTCTGAACAACTTCTCCCAATTCAATAACATCTGCTTTCTTCAACCTTTTCGCAGCAACGGGTACCTCCGCTGCTTTCCTTTGCTCTCTCAACCGTTGCAAAGTTTTAGCACTGTCATTAAAATTACGAACTACTCCCTTCAAACGCTTTAAGTCCATTTGTGGTTGTACTTTCTTTACGGGGCTCAAACTTCCCTTTTTAACAAATTTCACCCGTATTCCAGCATCTTCTTTTACTTTACTTTCTTCCACCTTCTCGGCTGTTGACTTGGAAGGATTCTTATTCGTGGTTGTTTGCTTGGGCACATCTTTTGTCAGCTCCTTCGGCAAATCCTTGGTAACTTCCCTGACCGTATCCTTGACCCCAGATCCTTTCAGGTCATCCAAGTTAATCCCCGTTGGTTTTTTGGCCTTAAAAAAGTTCGTTATTGCTGTCTGCGGCATTTTCGCTCTTTTGTAACCAAACCACGATCAAAGCAGAATCCACCTCAAAAACTAAAACTGCACTCCCACAGCGTGCTTATGAATCCCAATTGAGACCCAGTTTTCTTTCGCCACCACTTGAATTCACACACACCGAGACAAATGATTTCCCTCGTCTTTTCACCTGAAAGAAGGAGCTTAATTTGCTTAATAATCAGTTCACGAATGTTATCTTTATTTCCCTCACAATGGCTATATTCTGCATATATTATCACAGTATCAGGACTTCAGACGTGTGCACTTTACCTATATAAAATTAATAATTTTAATATCAACAAGTCCCTTCTTATTAGCGAGTAAAACTACAATAAATACGCACCGCACCACACTCAAAAATTCCCGGAATTATCAGGGTCACCCAAATACATGGATCTTTTGTTGAAGACAAAAAATTCCTAGCACACTTTTCTAACGAGTTTCAACAATTAAAAAACATTCCGTAATTCTCATTGATAACAAAACAATGTTGAAAAAGGGGCAACGAATGTCCTCTGTGAATTTATTAGAAGAGCAAGCAGTGTAGTGCCCCACACAACAGATGATTTGACACACGCTAGGAATAAACGAATAAAAAAATAAAATAAACGAATAAGCCAAAGGAAGAGATAAACAAAGACTGTGGAAATTTGAAATCCGCGCGCCCGCCTTTCCTGCTTTTCGTGATTCAATTTTTGCCCAAGGAGCAAAGAGCAAACGGTGAAGCCGAAATTGGTCTCCCACAATGACTGCAGATGGCGCTAGCAATCCTCAAATTTCTCAACGTTTTCATTCACAGTAAAATTCAAAATATGAAATGTTCGTTGTCTTTTTGAATTTTCTTTTTAAATAAAAAATCGTAATATTCTAAGAAAATGGTTGAATTGAAGGAAATGCTTTCAAAATATTATAATTATTCAGTAATTTCTGGCGCAATTCTTGTCATTTTCTTTTGCTGGTTACTCTCGCGAAGACGGCAAGGAAAAAACAGAAAATGGTAAATGCACAGCCAAAACGGTTTAAGTTCCTGTGGCAAATTGCGATGAAGAATGGACAGAAAAGTACGTTTGTTACGAATTTTTGGTTAAATCGTCATTAAGCATCCATTATAATGGGGAAATACCACAATTTCACTGTCATTCAACATTTGCGTGTTCGTAAACCACAGAATTCGAACTGACAGAGTCGGCACCAAACTTTGGTAGAAAATGTTGAGTTTACCAAAATTTGTTCAAATATCGATCACGTCGAAACACTAATTGTTAGTGGCTTTGCTAATGAATTCTAATGTATTAGTGGCTTTTCTAATGGACGAAATTTTAGGGATGTTTTGAAGTAGTTCTTTGAAACTGCAACTTGAAAAAAAAGATAAAATGGCTCCAATAAAAAAGTTCGGGTTGAGTACATTCATTTTATTAAAACAAATCTCGATTTCGTAAAATTTGAACCTTAACTAATTTTGTTCGTATTTGTTTAGTATTTTACCTAAAACTTTATTTCTGGCACCCTTCTGGTGACTTGTCTTCCTTTCGTCCTCAGCCTTCCCCCCTCGAAATATAAATCTGTGAAAGGAGGGGAATTCGTGTAACGTCACTGGATGTTGAGAAGTGGGACCCTTACTGGTAGAGGAACAAAGGCTGCCTGATGGCTTCCCCGTGACCTGGTGGGAGGTAGACGGGAAGGAAGATTTTGGGAGCACGGACAGAGAATCCACAGGCAGAGATTAGATAATTAAGACCTGCCTCGTACCACATCAACCTAATCACCATCCTTTTCCTCTCCTCTATTGGCATCATCATCAAAATGTGCATATTGAGATTTATTTTGGAAATGCTAGGAACAAATGTTTATTATGTGAATTCAAGGGGGTAATATGGAGTAAAAGAAGCGGAATCCATTTACCCCTCCAGGGAGCATGTTATTAGTGCATGTGAATACATAATCTCTCAAGCTTTCCCGATTTCCCAGGAGAATACACATGCATATCTATACATATATAGACAGTTATTACAGACCAAATTTGTACAGTGAAAATGCATATGTTCCCATGTGAAAAAAAATGGAGAGCAAAAGAACATTTATTGTACCGAGAGAGTTGGAAAGCTAATCTATCCCAGTATGCATAGTCCTCCTCTCAGCATGCATGAATATGACCCAATTTAGTAAAAAGCAAACCAATGTATGGATTCCAGATATTCGTAAAGATAAAAAAAATTGCTCTCTGACAAGTTCTCAAAATAAGCACAAAGCAAATAAAGGATGAAAGTAGAGGCTGAGTGAGAAAAGGCAAAAAGGAGGAAGCCTGCAACTATGTATTATGTACTTGTTTGGCAAAAAAATTAAAAAAAGCCTTGCACCACATGGAAGCATTTTGCGTTTGCTAACGAATTGCTTTCCTCTCCCCTTTCTCTCTCTCTCTCCCTTCCGACTAATTCCTTTCTTTACGTAACAAATAACCCTACCAATTAGTATGTTCAAGTCAGCGGGAAAGCTTTAATATGCATCAAGGAGGGATATAGTCATATCTATACACAATTATATGGCGTTGCAAATAAGTTTTTTCCCCCCTTCCTTCCAATAATTAGGAGAATTAAATTACCTATTGAAGCAAGAGAATGGCGTCATCATGAAGAATGATTATGTGTGTGTATATGGGAAAGAGAGAGAGAGAGAGAGAGAGGAATACCTATATAGATATATGGAGAGAAAGGAATAATAGAGGACAAGTCATTTGACAGGGTGACATGTCCTATAGAAGAGAAAATGAGTGGGGCAGGGCAGGGTGGGAAATGTCGGAGTAAATAGTTAAGAAGGTTATGCAAAGCGCTAGTAAAAAGGGGGGGATGTAATAATAAAAAAGACTCCTTCGTCTTACTACTACCCTTCAAGATCTCATCGGGAGGTACGATCAATTTTTTGGAGGACAAGAGCACTTTCAGGTTCCGTCTGTAATTGACAAACTTGTAACCTTTCACTGTATGACTGAGCATGCCAGCAATTTCCTCGGCTTTTTCCTGAAAACTCCGAGAAATTCATCAAAAGGAGAGTGTTAATATATTTTGTGGGGACCAACCTAAGGCTTATCAAAGGGGAAATGTGTACACAGGTGGATGGGAAAGCTCTGGAGAAAGGCATGGAGAGAGAGAGAGACAGAGAGAGAGAGAGAGAGAAAGTGTGGGGAAAGAAAAGGTCAGAGGCTGACAGAGAAAACAGGAAAGAGAGAGAGAGAGAGAAAAGGCAAGAAAGGAAGGGAGAGTTGTTTATTAGTTCAGAATTGGGATCAATAATATGTTAACTTTTTGAATGCCCGCAACAAAACACGTCGTACTTTCCCTCCCCTTCTCAGCTACCTTTTAAACTTTATTAGTCGACAAACTTGTCTTTTCCTAATTACGTGACTTATAATTGGCTACGTTGGAACACCTCTTGTATTATTTCCTTGCCCCCAGAGGGGATCGCACCAAGGAAGAAGTCGTAGGAGTAAACTGGATCTGTAGCGATGAGGAATCTGGAATTATTACTCGTAATAAAAAACAATATCCTTCTCTCTACCGCCCTTTAGTTTTTTTTTAGCATTGTGCTGTCGACGTCAGTCCAATTACGTATGTGAGAACACTCAGCTAATTAAAGTCTATTACGTTCATCATTTTCATACATATAGGATGTCAAGAAACATTTGACGCCCCCCAAAACCATGATATTGTAATGCTACGAGCACGTATTGCATGCAGAATTTTATTGACCAGTTATGATGATTTTTTCGTGACAAGTTCAAAAATGGAAATTTTTGATTGTATAAATGTTTAAATCAGCCTCCAAGGACCAAAATAAGTTTAAAAAATATATTTCTATCATTAAATTTAATGGCGAGTTAGGTAAAAACATTTTTTATAGAGAATTGAGGTTTTAGAACTTTTTCAAAAAGTTGTCATAACGGCTAAAATTGATGGGATCAGAAGTAAATTTTTCCCTAGATCTGCAATAAAATTCGGCATGGAAAACATGTGCTCCCTACTCTTAGCATTACCGCCTCATAGAATTGGGGGGAGTAAAATGTTTCTTCATAGCCTGTACATATTCCAACGCCTACCTTTTTTATTGGAGCTTCAAATATAGGCACGCAATGTATAGTTATGCGCTCATAAGACCAGACATATGTATTTCACCCAACGGATTTACGTCGTCAGAAGAAGAATTTTCCGGACAATTTTATTTATCCCTCCCGAGTTTCCAGTAATGTTGTTAGGATGTTGATTTCATTTCACTGTAAATAAATAGTTTAATAATCGGCCGGGAGTCGATAGAACACTTGATGGTAACCTAAACTACGGGGGGAATTAATCTCATGAGATTGAATTTGAACACATGTATAGCTCCGCAGATGCATGTTATGAAAGTTTTCCAGGTCCTCCAGTACATTTTGGCATCCTCATTTTGCCAGTGCCTAATATATTTAGCTTTAATAAAAAGTTTATAAACCATTTTTACAGAAGAAAATCCCCCGTTTTTAGTCTCGCTCATTTCATTATCTCATCACATAATATGTATACATAATTATATCTATGTTATGTCGATGCCAGGAAGATTACTCGTCTCCCTTATTTTTTCCTGCTGTCTATTTCCACGTAGATTTCCCCCCACACAATATCCGTCAAGATGGATTACAGATTTTTGCACAGATTACTACGTCGCCCATCAATACACATGTGCTTACTGTACATTCGACTATCTCTCCCGTAATTACACGTTAGCGGGAAACTTGATCACAAGTCTGCGTTGCCCGCTCAAGTTGATTAGAAAGATTTTATTTGGCTTCTAATTCCTTCCATCCGAAATGAACGGCGTTGGCGTATGCATACACATTTTTCATAATAAAATCGTGCATCGTGTATTTCTTGTTTCTCTTTTCTTCCTTGTCTCCCATTTTTCTTGTACTTTCTCCTCCTTCCTCTTTTCCCCCAAAATCCTTTCCCTCTCTTTTTTTCTTCTCTTGCCCCAATCTTATTGATTTTCCCCAACATTTTTGTGACGCGTGTTTGTGTGTTGTGGGCAAAAGTCGTATACACAGTTATTATAACACCACTGTTGGGTCCGGCTTTTCGGGACACGAAAATCTGACAATTATTGACACGAGCTCAAATGTCTAGTCATGTATGTATGTATTTGCTACGGTTTCCAACGTTTTGCTAAAAAGTCAAACAAATAATCCGATTTACTATTTCGGTCCCCAAGTCCCTATTAGATCTCCCTTGACTTTGGACAGGAGGAGGAGGGAAACAGGGGAAAGTGTTTCTGAATTTGTGAAAAGTGGATTGGAACACACAGAACCACCAGAAAGGTCGGATCATGACAGAAGGATTTTAGAAACTATTACATACTTCCTGTGAAAGCGTAATGAATATTTGGTGGAAACACCACCTCTTAGGAAGTTGAACAAGTTTGATTTTGTTTCAATAAACAAATACAGAATTCAGATAAATATGCAATGTTCATGGGGGAAAAGTTTGGGTTTAAGAATTTCCCATTCACCTCGTCTTAACTTTGTCTCCTTTCACACAAGAAGAAACTTGGTTGTAGGTCAGCATTTGAGCTCAAAGATGGAATGTTGGAGTCCGAGAAGGGAATTTGGATACGGCCAACAAACGCTATGCTTCGTCAATTTTGTAATTCCAGTCCCAATGAAGCTATTCCAACATTGTTCTTCATCACGACAACTCCGGGGGAGATGTTTCATTTGGCAACTTTCTCTGGTCATTGTCATAAGCTTGTCAGGGTCTAGTCGCCAATAAAACATCATCCGCCATCCAACTTGTGTAAATATCCCCTCCAAAAAGTTTTGTTTCCCTTTTTATTCCCAACCCTGATTGTTGATCCCTGCCACGAGCACATTTCCATCCAGTCAGCTAATTATCCCCGTGCTAATTGATGAAGGGAAGGAGGCATTTATTCAAAATACAAAACAACCAAGAGTATTTTAATTAAACAAAGCAAAGGGCTCATTCCCAACACAAAGCAAAGGTCTCATTCCCAACACGCCACGCTGATTGTGCCTCCCACGTTTTCCCAAAAAATTGGCCACTCTACTCTTTCGCTATAGTTTAACCCTTCCAACATGCGCCCTCGCCAGGGGCCGGGAAAGGCATGTGTGGTAACTTGACTAATTAGAATATTTATGTTCCTTTTCCCGGGATTTTTGCGCATCAGTCTCCATCAGTATAAGGATGTGTACATGGGCAATTGCTAAAAATATCCACTTCATCCCTCTCCTGTTCTTTCCATTCTCATCTCGCTAGGATTTCTCCCTTCCTGTGAAATAATTAATTACCTAGCTTCTCCATGGAAATGCACCCTTTTTGCCCTTGAAACGCCATACCAATTAATTTGTATGTACCATTTGGGGAAGTGAATTACGTATTATTATATCTGCAAATAGACACGTGTACGAGCGTGTTATATGTGTGAGCATGTACATATATGTACAAATATATTTCTCGTGTTTGTTATCTATTCACCGGAAATAAGGTTTTGTGTCCCTCCAAGCAAAAAACTCACCGGAATTAATCCTAAATGAGGAACGGAAGAATGAGGAATACAGTGTGTCTATTTGTTCCATGAAAACTGGAGCTGTTGTTTTTCCACTAGAAGGATGGGTTTCCTTTCCTTGTAATTGGAAACGCGAACAGTAAAATGTCAACAGTGTTTTCTTTCCAATTGAACAACAATCATTTCTTGCAAGGATACATTTTCAAAGCTAAAACTTTTCACTCACCACGTATTGGAAAAGGCCTGGGACTTCTGTCTTACGAATGTACGTCAGCACCACTTTCACCTGCTTTTATCTTTCTCCTTTGATCAAAAAAAAAGTTTTTTCAATGGTGTGAAAACATTCCATCTGCATATAGAAAGGGCAAATGATAATATACATATATAGAAAAAATAATAATATAGGAAAGCATTGTGTACATGTATACATAATCGAACTTAGTACATAATTGCGGGGAAAGGAAGCGGATTTTCACCTCTGTTCCTCTTCAAAACCAATTTTTTTCTAAGCATAAAAATGTGCAAAAAGTTGTGTTTGATTTTTTTTTGTAAGTTTCTAGCGGCAGGAGGAGCCGAAAAAAAAGGCTATGAATTCAGCCACGTTCCTGGAGCGTGAATGTAATACTTTGAAAGTGTCTTTATTTGTTGCTCCAAGTATCTACTTTCTAGTATCTCGGGAATAAACCATTGATTTCCCTTATTATTCTGCTTATTACCACTCTGCAAAATGTGTCTGCATACTTTTTACTTTGGACGACTGCATACTTTGGACGACGTCCCTTAGGAAAAGTAGGAAGGAAGGACAACTGGAATTGGATATGACTTGATAAAATATCTTCCCTACATGAAACATTGACGAGCCAAAGGTTGCCACAAGTTCTGTAGCATGCAAATAGTATTATGCAGGTTACACCGTAATGCATATACACCTATAAGGACCTATACATACGTGCAAATAGAGCCCTAGAAACATACCCCCTGGTAGTATTCCAATCCTTTCCCATGATTATCCTTTTATGGATATGTACTTATTCGGATGTTACTAATGTGTACTTTTCATCTAGTGCCCTTCCACATGTCTTGTCCGACTTATCCTTAGTTGCATGAGTATGACGAGGGTAAACAGAGTATGTATGGACATACAAGGAGAGTATGAATTGGATTTGCCTATGCTCGAGATACTCACTGGTCTCCTCCAAACACCACAGCTTTCCCATTACTTTGTGGTCCCAGAGTGAAAGTGCAGCACAGAGTGAGTCAAAAGTATTTTTTGCACGGAGAAAACTCATTACGCTCTACATTATAGACCTTTCTTTTCATATATTTATATTTTATTGGTACAAGCCTCTATATATTATTCCGTCTCCTGGGCAAGTGTGGGAATTGTAAGGTCCCTCTTCATCTCCTCTAAAACTCCCTTTTGTTGGGGGGGAGGGAATGTGTAGAAGGTAAAAGTTTGGGGCTTTTGAATGTGTTCATTTGTGCGAGTGTGTAGCTGTGGAGAGGAGAAATGGTTGACAAGTTAAATGTCGGGACTATCTCCGTGTCTAGGCATGCACAACATCTGCTAATCAAATTGTAGAGCTTTTAGCTGAGAGCGACATTAAATCTTAATTTCACAATTTTAAGGACACAGATTTCCTAGATGATGTATTTATTATTTTCTCCTGAGCCTTTCTAAATCTGTCCGTTAATGAGAACAAATTGTTTTTCATCTCTCTCTCTCTCTCTTTCTCATTGGGCGGCATTCTGTCTCCCTTTCCCCTCCCATGAATTCCCGGCTTTGGAGTGTCTTCATAGCTTTTGCCTCGGTAACCCCGTGAAAAAGGCCGAGACATTGTGTTTTTAAGAGAGCTCAAGTGTGCAAGTAAGGAGGAAATTGTATTAGGATGGTTCCATGTGACTCCGTGGAACTCAGCTGTGAGAAACTGGAGCCTTTTTTGGGCTCCAAAACGTCCTCAGTACAGCTCTTTGCTCTTTCTTAATTCATGACATTATTGCATTGGCAGAAATAATTCTTCCCCTCCTTTTGTTCCCACTACAATCCATCTCCGCCTTGCTCGGTCCTTACCCACGCTTTACAGCCATTTAAAAAAAGGACCCTAGAAAAAAAGGGATTCCTGGAAAAAAAAAGGGATTCTTGTAAGACTTTGGAATGAAGGCATCTTGACCAAAATGAAATAAGAACGTCATCCCATACAATTGAGAAAGCATTCACAATTTCCCTAATTCCCTCTCTTTTTTATTTTGTATGCTGCATTTTTATTTAGGAAAAAAAAAATGTGTAGGAACTCTTTAGCCCAAGTATTGTGGGAGTGTGACAGAGGAAGTTGGAGGAGGAGGAGGGGAATGCAAGGGAGGAAAAATGGGAGGGGAGTGTGAAGTGACGAGCAAATGCGTGATTTGATTACGAATTCGTGAAAAGGAGCAACTCATAAATTGTGTTGATGCCATAAAAATATTTTATTATGTGACTCCTTAGGCTCGATATATTCATAAATGTCCTTGCTAATGTGTTTTTATTTGTGAGAGAAATGTCACTCGCAACTTTTACGTTCTTCCCCCCTTTTCTTCTCCCTTTCCCCTTCACATAACGACATTCTACTCACTTTTTTTTTTTTTTTCCACTCCCGAATGTATGCGAGATGCATTTTAGAGTCGCTTAACGTCGTATGTGTGTTTTTAGAGCGTGTTTATTTCGGCTGGGAGAATAGACCAACAGAAACTTTTCCATAACGAAAAAAAAATAAACAAAAAAAAATTTTTTGGTACATAAGCTATGACTGGATGTCACTCTCCTTCTTCGTCTCATCTTTTTTTTTCTGTGGTTCCCACCACCACATTTGCATCGGCCTCTTTGTGCACATAAACACTTACGTAAACCCGGGGTGTTCAAAACCAAATTATTATTTTCCAGACCAACCCACTTTTTCGTATGTACATGATATTCATAAATAGTGAAAGGAAAAATGAAAAAAAAAACAGGAATTTTTTTTTTCCAGCCAACATTTTTCACGGTATAATGACAATAAGAGGGAAATAAAAAATATTTCTTTCTCCATACATACATCATTTTGGGGGCCTTGCAGTGTGCAAGGAGATGGAATGATTATTGCTTTGCTTAAGTAGTTGGTAAGTAGTTCCCTTATTTAGTAGTATGGGAATGGTTGGGGGGGGGGGAAGGAGAGGAAATATTAAATCATGACCAGTCATCCCAACCACCACCCCAAAGAATGGCTTTCTCATGTCAAGTGGGAACGTGTGACTCCCAGAATAATTACAAATTACTTTATCTCCCTTTAAAACTTTCTTTTTACTTTACAAGAAATTATGAGACAGCCCAGGCAACATGATGAAATGCTCCTTTCTCCACAAGGCGGAGGAGGAGGGAGCACAAGGAAGCCAGAAAATCCAGGGAGAAAGCGGGGTAAAAGAGAAAAACTTTCCCCGAGATACATTGAGATACAATTTGAAGCCAAAAAGGGACGAAAAAAGCAAAAATATGTACAAGGAAATGAGAGAGATAAAGACAAAGGGAAGACAAGAGAGAGAGAGAGACATGGACGAGAGTTAAAAGGGAAAAATAAGCCAAGGAGAGCCTTTAAATTGTAGAGATGGACGGCCACTAAGAGGGAAAGGATGGAGAGATTGTAAATAGGGGAAAAGTGAGACGTAAGAGAGAAAGCTCAGAGAAGGAATGAAGGGACCTAAGGACTCTCGCCCTGCACTTTTCCCTGGCACGCACATAGCGTCGGAATCAGAAAGCCGGGAGGAAATAATAATAAGGCAGAAAAATGACGCAAACTTCATAGTTGGAAGAGGAAAAATGGACTGTCGACAGAAGCGAAAAAACAATAATTTATTTAAGAACCAGTCCAGTCGCCTAGAAACCCATTGCAGTGTCCAAAAGCTCCACATTTTTCTTCTTTCTCTTTTTTCCCCTACTTTCCCCAGTCATGGTTGTTGCTATTGCACAAAAAAAAATTTGGGAAGAGTCCCATACACGTACATATTGGTCCTATATACTCCCTTTGGACGTTGTCAAGAGTCATGGTGATGTATTCGCAATAATCATATGATTGCTCCGTCACGGAGAAAGAACTGAGTGACTGAGAGAGAAAGAGAGAGAGAGAAAGAGAGTTAAAATGTTGGCATGTGGCACTCTTCACCACTGCCACTAGTACAAGGTTGTTGAGACATGAAATAAAAAAATTACATCCGTCCACCAGAAAAACAAATTGGTAGTGCTTGAGGCGGAGAAAATTGTTGTGGCCCATCCTCTGCACCCTGCCCCATGTCAGTCCATATAGGCATATACACTATACAGATGGGGCTCTCATATACCTCTGTCCTTATAGTGCTGGCAGTGAAACAAAGAAATTAAAGGGGACTAAAAAATAGTTGGCGGATGGTGCTACGGCTAAAAGAATTGTGAAAGAGAAAAGGGAGAGAGAATGAGAAACAGCAGAGGGAGAGAGAGACACAGAGAGAGAGAGAGACAGAGAGATACAGGGGAAGAGTGGAGAGAGAGAAAGGTATATGGCTTAAGGCAAACACTGTCGTTGATAAACATTGGATTTCTCAAGTGAAAACTGAGTCAACAATATTTCTTCACCTTCCATATTTTTTTTTATTTCTGTTTTTTTTTTACTAGTTACGCTTCGCGGTCTATCCCTTAGTTCACTATTTTCTTTGTCACTCCAGCTTTCTCGGTATGGCCTTATTTTCAAGTCTTGCTCTCCCCAACCTTCACACCGTCTCCTTCTTTTTTGCTTTCGCCCTCAACAATATCCTAAGGCAGGGAAGGGATATTTTCCTGTATCGTTTCGTGGCTCTCTTACACTTTTGCTTTTGTTCCTTTTCTTCCCTCTAATTTTGTTTATCCCTCATTTCTTATATCTCTTCCAATATTATCCGATTTCCTATATTTAAACGGAAATCCTCAGGGGCAAGCCTTCACTATCTTTATTTCTAGATAATCCTTCCGTATTTCCTTCGCTCTCTTGCTCTCTCTCTCTGTTGCTAATTGCATGAATCCTGGCTTTTCCTTTATCTCTTTCTGCTCACTCTCTTTTATCTTTTTATGTTCAATTTGCATCTCTTTCTCTCCAGTTTCTCTCTTTCCATTTTTTATATCTCTCTCCAGTTTCTCTCTTTCCCTTTTTTATCTCTTTCTTTCGAGTTTATCTCTTTCTCTTGAGTTCCTCTCTTTCCCTTTTTCATCTCCTTCTCTCGAGTTTCTCTCTTTCCCTATTTTATTTCTTCCTCTTGAGTTTCTCTCTTTCCCTTTTTCATCTCTCTCTCTAGTTTCTCTTTCCCTTTTTTATCTTTCTTTCGAGTTCCTCTCTTTCCCTATTTTATCTCTTTCTCTTGAGTTCCTCTCTTTCCCTTTTTCATCTCCTTCTCTCGAGTTTCTCTCTTTCCCTATTTTAT
>JAQGBT010000464.1:0-51740 GCA_034698585.1 Disparrhopalites patrizii
TTAATTGATAATTACGGCCTGGTGATTTAAAGCTGTAATAATTAAGTATTTATTAATTGTAACTTTAGTCTCCGGTATAATTGATAATTACTTTAATTACCCAGTAGTTAATTGGTATTTAATAATTATTAATTTCGAAGGCGTTAATTGCACAGGCCTGCAGACTAACTAGTAGATAACTTCACCCTCGGATATCATTCTGCGGCCTAGGCATACTATGCAATTTCTCGGTGGCACTTGGCTTCACTGCGTAGTTGGGACCGCAGCTCAATCTGCCTCGAGTTCAATCGTCCCCAGGTTTTTATCCCCACCAATTCCCAAACCGAAGGAGTACAACTGTCGCATGTATCATTTTCCACCACATCATTTTGCCACGTAATCCACTTAGGACTTAGCACGAGGTTTTTGCATGGGTCGTAGGACTGCATTTTAGCATAGGACGTAGCTATGCATTTCACCATGGGACGTAGCATGGGGTTTTCGCTACGAACACTCCAGATTTTCGGAATTAACTCAACTAACGGCCGTTTTAAGGGCCACCTGTATTTCCAAAAATCGTTGAAGATAGAGTGAAAGTTGACGACGGGTAGACACCCGCGTAAAACGGGAGGACAGAGGCGGAGGATCATGAAACGAACATGAAAGGATCATGGAGGAACGTGGAGGGATCCAAACGCTGCTGTATCCGACATGAAAGTATCCCCCGCGAAGTGATTCTTCTGGGAGAATAGAGTTACCGTGGAAGGGATACTGGAGAGTTCTCCAGTATGCTCCCTCAAAGAATGCTCCGTGATGTCATCCCCATAAATCCCCCCATGCAAATATACATAAGAATAAAACCGGAGGCATTCTTTCGAGGAGAATCCCTCCAGGGGGATCCAAACGCTGCTATATCGGACATAAAAGAGCTCCTCCCGACCAGATTCTCCACATTCCTCCCGTTTTAAGCGGGCAGTGCGTGCACGCTGGACTTCGTGCTTCTGCTTCTTCCTTGCTACAAACTACAAAGTGCCACTCACAGCCCGCCAAATTCGAATTCCCGTACAAATATCAACTATCAACTCACACCTCACCTGAACCTCACAACGTCACAACAGTCACAACTCACAACGTCACAGCACAAGGCCTCACAGTGTCGCAGTGTCACAGTCAATGATTCAATTTCAATTTATTATTCAAGGTAAAAATAAAAACATTTCAGTCTCAGTGTCACTCTGTCACCGACAAATCACACCGCGGATTAATAATCAGTAGCACAAATACTTGTGTTCAGACTTGTGAATGTCATCACCTCGATCTTCTCTATAATACCGCTTTCACTGTCACTACCTGAACCTGAAGCGAAAGGTCAGTTTGTCAAGCTGAGAATCTGGAAATCATCAGTACATCCAAATACCATCCCGTTGCTGTTGTCCTTGGCCGGGCATTGAACTTAGCGCATAGCCGTTTTACTTCGCGTCAAAAGCGTGAAAATCGGATCATACATTTTCAGGGCGAAGTATTTTTCTCCAGGAAATAAAACCAAATCTTCCCCTTCCAGAATGCAGGACGAACAGGTTGTTCTGGCGTCCCTGGAAGATCGAATGTCAGCGTTGGAAAGACAAGTATTTGGCGACGACATTACTTCCAAAGTTCAGCAAAACAGACAAGTAAAATATTGTTTTTTTTTTTTTTACATACAACGTAATTCTGTGTAGCCCACGCATATGCTTCTTTTAATTCAAAAATATCTTTTGGTATTTCAACCCACTGGAAATCGACGGTGTTTCATGTGCGGCCGTTTCATGCCTGAGGATCCTTAGTAATTTCCGCTGATAAGTTTTCACTTTATTTGCAGGTAATTGAGGAAATTACACAAATTAATAGTCAAATTCTTCGCTCCGTCGCTAGTCGTGAAAACGTGTTGTCAGTTATGAAAAAAGGTAAGTCATATCGTCGTTCGTCGTCTTGGGTACTGAATATGTTGTTGTCGAATTACACTTTGTTTTATAAAATGTGTGTAAGAAACAGTATTATATTCATTATTGTTATTTGATAATTACTTAGCATGTTTGTAGTTATAACTGGCAATTACGAACTGTTTAATTATAGTGGAGGACGTAATAGAATTTCTTGACCTGGAAGAAAGTAGCCACCTACTGGGTGGAGAAGCCAAAGCCAGTGCAGTGCTTGCGGCTGAACCAGTCATCCGACAAATGTATGGTATTATTAAGGAACTTAACATGGACGAAATCAACGAGGCTGTCAACAGTGATGCCTTAAGAAGTAACTTCTCTACGCCAAAATCTATCTAGTATCTAAATATTTTGTATGTACATGATATAATGAAACATTTTATACTTCCTGTAGCCCATTATTCTCACAAAGTCGAAATGACATTTTGCTCAGGTCTCGTTAGGATCACTTTTACTTCCCTGTGCAGCCCCATTAGTTGTAGTCACTTGTGGAGACTGCACAGAACCAAATTTGACACACTGGGATCTATTTTCAGGAAAATTCCGCAACCATAGGATTTCGTGTGTATTGAGTTGCATGTCTATTAGTGCGTTTCATATCGATTATCGCAATAGCTTTGTCAAATGTTGGATCGGGATGAGTTGCTTCAATAGATACACAGTCAAAGTGTAGTTCGGTTTTAGATTGTAGTGACGGACTTTTTACTTCCATAATTGTATGAAATATGTAGGACATGTAGTGGAAGGGACCTACAAACTTTCTACAGTTGCAGTTCTATTTTTAAAATTTTCGAAACTGTCCATCCATGTGCTGAACGCTGAAAAACTATGACATGCGATTCGACATCGTTTGAAGCAAATGAATGGGATTTTGCATTGGGTTCGGAAACCGACGATTCTTGAGCTTCAATAGATGAAATGTCAAACAATATTAATTTGTAGTTCGTTCTCAATTTATTTATGTGACTTGTGTACCTTATGTTGCTGAAAATATTTCAAAAATTAATATACATACACCATTTAAATGTCTATATTGTATTGTACATTCATAAATATATTGTTATCCGTTGACGTTTTAACGCTTAACATGTCAGTTGTCAGTATTCACGGTTCTCAGTGCACATAACAAAGCTGTTACCTTTTCGTTGATTTCAGACTTGACCTCATTGAAGGGGGAGTTAGCGAAGCTTACATTAGTGCAAACGGAACAACAAGCATCCTTTGATGAATTTGGAAAGAGGATTAGAGCTATCGAAGAAGCTATCACAATCTTGGTAAATTCTTTCAGTTGATATAATTAATAACTATATATGTATATTGTGTATGTATATTTTATACGACAATGTGAAGACTGCCCGTTTTATGTTATTATTTATTATACTAGCGTTCTAATATCGGAATTGATGGTATGGGGAATTTTATTGTATAGATTTTGAGTATTGAGATATCTAAACAAAAAAGATAAAAATTCTAACCATAATAAAACGATTAAGACATTTAGTCGTGAAGATGTGTGCACGTCACATTATATTGAATTGACGGTGGTGGGTAGTTTTTAGTTCTTGACCTAATAAACAACGAGTGCGATGCGAGATTTTAGTTCCAGAGAAATACATACGTTACAAATGATAGTGGTAGTCATTCAATGCAATCTGGCAATGTATTTCCGTGAATTATATATTATTATTTATTATACATTATACAATACATACATATATTGTATTTTGAAGAAATTTCGAATATGACAGACTCCGCAGACATTTTTTTAATGAATTAAAGACGTTTTAATTAATATGTGCGTAGTCAAGTATTTTATTCCTGTATTACACACTGATTGTTTCGAGTAGCGTAAATGAAAAGTTATTTATACCATTGTGCCTCACGCTCACGCTACATGCAATGTCCTCAGTTCATATGAATTTTTCTGCCTATTAAACCCCAATTGATTTACTACCTCAAAAAATTGTTTTGTGGTTACCAAACATTGAGTATGGTACAGTGACAACTAAATTAGTAAACGTTAACTATAACGAATAACGAAGAAATGCTGTGTTGAGCTAATATTTTCAATTATTTTACTTTTCGCAGGCCGTCCCGTGATTACATGATGAAAATCCAACAAAATGTAAATACTTGATACAGCGAGAAAATAAAACTAATTGTAAAATGCAGTCAGACATTGTTGCGATATAAAAATGAATTGGAAATTCATTATGCGAAAATCTCAAAAGAAATTCAATTTTTTTAATGAATTATTAAATTATCACTAAGTTACTTTTACCACGAAGTAATAACTTATTATGTTTGTAAATATTGTGTCTCGTAATAAAACGTTTCCAGGTAAAACTACAAAAATATTTCTGTCATTTCTCTCCCCAAAGTAATGGCAATAAAATGACTCATCTGTGGTGAATATATGTACATACATAACTTAATTATACATATGTACATATATGTATACGTAGCTATATATGCATGTATATAATATACATATATAAAGATAGGGCAATATCCACAGCATAATATGTGTATGCACGTAACGCAAGAAAGCTGTGTTGTTTTGGTTGAGGTTACATAAGTGGGCTTGTTGGAGGTAAAAATGTATTAAAAAATAAGCTGTGCAGATTTATCGGGTTGACTGTCTGCAGGTGATAATGAGAGATCACAATGATCCAAACACTGAGTAAGTATTATGAGGATTTTTTAGAGTGAAGTATACGTGGCTTATTGTAATGTGCATAAGGTAATTTAAGTATGAGTCACTAGGAAATTCTGGTGGGGTTCAGAATAAACATGTTGCTATTATTATCCCGCTCTTTCGACAAGTTGGTTAACACAGAACGATCAATAAAACGATTGCAAATGACTGCACAAACATCGTTTCAAGATTACTGTGGCATTTTCATAAAGGTATCTATTACCTATTACGACGTACTTCTATTCGATTCCCCCAAAAAGCTTCCTGGTTGCCGTTTTCAGTAAACGTGAAAGTCAAAGTCAGATGATGAAATGAATGTGGCTTGCTGGATTAAGTGAAGTCAGATGTTGCATGAAATGACACGAAAGAAGAAATAGAGGGAAAAGTGAAGTAAAATAAATACTGGAATAGATAGACTAACCGACTTTCCTCGTTATCTCGTAACTGCACGACCAACTTCCAATAAATATCATTCCATCAGTACTTTTGGAAAAGCAGTATCAAAACATTTCGCCATCTGAACATTTTTTAGTCCAAAAATGACTTGTATAGTAACTTAAGCATAATTCCAGTATAAATCTCATTTTGCAGACACATACAAGCTTCAACAAGGAACACTTGGCAGTGTAATTAAATGGAGATTATAGAAAATTTGTTACGATGTACATATTTTTTGTGAGTTATGCACTTACTTGCTAATAATAAATAATACAACTACAGTAACTTAACTACTGTGCAATTTTGAGATTTTATATTGAATGCATAGACTTGTAAAGCGGTTGCCACTTATGAATAGTTGATACAGATTGTGCAATGCAGGATGCAGCGCAATTTGGTCTTTTTCAATCGTATTTTTAGTAAATATGTATGTATGTACATACATATAATCAGCCGTATGAGTTTCGAGTGTCGTCGGTGAAGAGGAGAAATTGCAACAAATCACCTTCCTCCAGCATGCACGCTCTTTTGGTCTGGTTGTTGGGGGGAAATGAGCAATGAGATTGAGCCTGTTGTGCTCAGCATACACCAAAACCAGATGAAACGACTTAGCACACAAACTCTACCCACATTGTCAAACATATCAAAATACAAGGTTTTTTATTATGATTTTGGTTGTAAACAAGAGTATGCCGGGTTTGATGCCGACTGCCGACTCTCATGCGAGATTGGTGAAGGCTCAGAAATAAAATAACTAATAGCAATTGCGTGCGATAAACAAGAGCATAACATCTAGCCGTGCTTCACATTCACACCTGAGGATTCCCTCGCGGTTCTCCTTTTGTCAACTTCCACCACAATGATCAGCAGCAGATTTTGATGAAAATATTAGAGGAATTCCTTTGCTGGATTTTTCATGTTTTATGGATGATTTCTACACAATATTGTGTTTTCTCCTTCTTCCTGCCCTTTCCATTTGTGATCTCCTAACCTTCACTTCCATTCGGCGAGTTTTCTGGGAAAAACATTTATTTATTATTCTGTTCTACTCCAAAATACTCAAGTGAGTGAATGATGCTTTCCTCTCCACAATCTCGTATTTTCAACTTGTTATTAATATTATCATAATTCTTTAATGTCCACCACAATACCGTGTATTCTCTGCCCTGTTAAAAAATGTTTATTTCCTATTGCAAAACTAATAATTCACTGAACATTTTTTCATGAAAACTGTGTTTGTGCTCACACTTCATACTAACATTTTATACATGTATCATTTTGTATAATATGTAATTCGTAATTGCTTTATTGCCCAATCCAAACAGCCTATAAAATATGCGTATTACATACATATTGTATATACTGATTTACTGGCACACTGGATGCTGGGAACTGGGAACTGGGAACTACTCCGTACGTAGAGACATTCATTGAAAAAAGTTTTTCCAAAATATTGCCTTTGGTATAAAACAAATGGATTCAGGGTTATTGTTTTCTACATGCATTTAAAAAAGTCGATTCTTCTCGAGTACAAAGATTCACGCGTAATATGTATGTATATATACACATGTACATATACGCGTGTGCACATTCATCTGCATCTGTTTATCGCGTTTCCACAGAATCCTGTGAGCGCCTGCAATTTGCTAAACTTGCCAGCCTCAATCACAAACAAACGGCAATTTATTATTGTTTGAAGACGCTTCTTCATAATTCTAACATGCTTAATGGCTCTAAATCTAATGAACTTTCACCAATTCCTTGTGCATCCGGAAACGAGAAGAAAGGCAAGGAAAGGCGGGTGCAAATATACGGTATATTGTTTCAGCTATCTATTCTATTATTATCTGAATCGTCATACCGTGAAAGCTTGACTCCTTTAACCTGTGCAAGCACTGTATTTCTACGAGGAACATTTTTCTGGCAAAATACAGCGTATTAGGAAGAGAAATAAGTCTGACAATGTTTTTTGGTCTCTTCGGATGTTGTGCCGTCTGCAAAGTCACAGTTCACGTCTGCGATTTGCGAGTGCTTTGCCTTGAAAGACAAGTATTATATCGCTAATTTTTTTACCCAATTTTCTCCCGCAGACTGGCAATATTGAAATGGATAGGAAAACATGTCCTGAGTGAAGAGGCGAAGAAAGTGAGGGCGATTACGATATATATTTTATCTGCTCCGTATATGTGTATGTAATTCCATTTAGTACACAGTTTGAATGAGAGAGAAGCAAAAAAAATTAGGACTGGTTTTTTATGTTTCCACACATCAACAAGCCTTTTCCACGTCACAAGGAATACAAACAAACGCTGTTACTCTAATGATAATAGCAATAACAAGAGAGCGAGACGAGTGCAAAAAGAAGTTTTTTCGTCTCCTTCTCCTTGTGTGTATATTTACTTATTGGGAGCGTATGGAGAAGGATTGGGAGAGTGAGAAAGGTTATGTACCTTTCCCAACTTTTCTTCTTCTCTCAACATCCTCCACCCTTTCTCTTGTCTACACAAAAAAAAAAAGAAAGGACGAGACCTACAGAATTTATGTGTTATTTACAGAGTTTCTCGTTCTTTCTCTCATCTTTTTAACTGCGCAGATCTTCCCCACTCCGCACCTTGTTGCTGTCTCTCTGTCTCTCTGTCTCTCTCCTCTTGTCTTTCTCCTTCGCAGTTTTTTTTCTCTTCCCATTTGTTACGCTGTCTCGAATTATTCTTAGAGTGGTGTTATAAGAGTCTGCAACAATATTATTGCCCTTTGGGGTTCACTGAGAGATAGACTTTTTGGCCGAGAGAATTTGCATTTGGTATATTTTTCGGGAAGGGAAGAATAGAGCAGGTGCCAGAGGATCTGTTGAACTCGGAGGAAAGGAAGAAAGACGGAGAAAGATAGTCGTGTGCACTTTTTTTTCCGCTGCCCTATCCATGCACACGAGACTAATTTTATGAGAGTTCCCTCATTTGTTTCATATCTAAGGACTCTTTCATTTTTTCTTGCTTTGCTTCTTGTACATATCTGTACATAAGTGCTATAAGGAGACTGTAAGCATAAATAAAAACACCGGAGCAAATTAGACTATTGGAATAAGAGCTATTAGATATACAAAATCTGAGCTAAAAAATATTTGGTCCAAGTTTCTGAGTACTCCGCGATTTCTACGAAGGCAATGTCCGCTTAGGCTTACTCCTGGGGATGTGTAAAAAAAGCTGTGTAGAAAGCCAGAGGAAGTTGGTGTAACATCTAGTGTAAAAATGTTCCATGACTTGCACAAAAATTGGCAACAAAATGTAAAAATGGAAAGAATTCGCTTAAGAGTCGAAGATAAAAACAAAGGTTTCACATTGACATTGGAACAAGCATGGATGAAATAGGAAAAAAATGCAGTGAATATGTATGAATCGGATTGCACTCACCTTTAGCGTCAAAAGTATGAAAACGTGTTCAATAAAGTTCTAATAGTATAGTTTGAATAAATGAGTGAAAGCTGATGAAAAGACGACGGTGTGTGAATGTGGCTGAGTCTCGTGTTCCACCGGTCCGGATTACGTTGATTCACGTGATGACTTCGCAAAAAGATCTTAATATATTCGCCCAAGGATATACATACATCTGATTTTGGAAGCGATTTGAGACCCACTGTACAATCATCGTTGGGATTCTCAGGAAGTGTCTTTCCTCATATTGGAAGATAACAAAAGAGCTGGAAATATTTTGGAACGGGGGAGACAGTGATGGAAAGTTATCCATTTTGCAGAAGTGGTCATTGTGAACCAAAAGGCATGAGCATTTTTAAAAAACACGACCACATTTTGATTTTTCGCCGATGACATATTGACAAAGTGAGAGTGAGGAAATCTTCCATGAGAATTCGTATAATAGCGATTAGCGATTGAATGTATTCTGGCTAATCAGTTTATCGCCCACAACCTCTAAAGTCCGACCAACCGCCGCAATATGCTAAAGGCACATAGAGTGTGCGAGCAAAGGTAAACAATGCAGTTAAAACACTGACTAACGCATTTTACATATCAAAATACGCTAGTAATATCCGAATGAATTTTAAAAATTACACCACTTTTCTATATGTACATTCCTTGATTTCTCAATGTAGTCTTTATATTTGCGTTTAAATAGCCACGCACGCGGCAGTTAACAAGGTGTGAACACGGATTAAAAAAAATGCACGCGATTAAATACACACACCCTACCGCAATTTTTTGTTCATTTGTAAAACATTTCTTGAGACTACATGATTTCATGTCGCAATTTTTTTTAACTATTCCAGTACGATTTTCTAACGATAAGGCTTAATTCGAGATTTCTTTTTGCGCTTTTCAGTGTCATTTAATGACATCAAGAAATAAATGCGTACATATCTATACTTGACTGGAAAATTAGTGGCAGGTCTCGACAAGGAATAAACTTTTGAGAATTCTGCCTGGTGATGATGGGAAGGGAGTTTGCGGATTAGTGAAACTTACACAACATTCCATAATTCCTCTCTTACCTGCATTTCGTCAGATTCTCATTTTCATGGGAAGCGCCCAGTCGTAGCTCCAAGGAGAAAATAAGTCCTCTTACATCATGTGGATGAAAGTGCAAGAAAGAATGTACGCAAACAGTTTTACCAGAATATTCTGTTGTGAAACACGCTATTCTTTAATTCAATAAAAATAAATTGGATTAATTACAAATTATGACACACCACTCCGTCTTATAGAACTTATTATCCATCATCAATTTCCTACTTGCTGATGACGTAGTGAATTACATGTCCTGTACGACGAATTTCCTTTTTAACAAGATTTTAGTCTCTAAGTCTCCGCAACTTAGTTTTTTCGAGGTTAAAAGTTGTCGCAGTAATTTCTATCAATGACATTTCCAGATGAACTTGTTTTGAAAAAGTTATTTTGGTTTCATTTACAGTTGATCTGCATACAGGACCGGAAACAAAATTCAGAATAACGACATGAAACAGATAGTTGTTTTGCATGTCCATGCCCACAGTTGAGTAATGTCTGCAGAGATTCCTTATCAATATATCCATGACCCAATTGTGACTTCGACGACCATAAACGAGGATTAAGGATTTTGGAAGATTATAAATATTAGGCTTTTTCTACAGCACGGAAGAGGTCACAAAAGGCGGCAGCCGACGCGACACGCAGGGAATTTCATGCAGGCAATGCAAACCTAGTCATGAGGTGTAGCCGGCACAGCCTCTTAAGCAGCTGGAAATGGATTGTACTAATGCAAGCTCGACACATTTCCTTGTGTAAAGCTCGTTCTTCATTTTGCAATATTCATGTCCACAGCCATAAAAATCCCCTTGTAAAACAAGTGCAACTCCTGTGTTTTAGCTTATACACTTGACAAGACGTAATATCTGCCTGAATATCTTGCTTGAGAATGTTGTCCAACAGCGGAGCAAAACACTGCCAGGGACCCTTCTCACAGGCCATGCAAAAGCCGGCTGTTGTCGGGACACTTGTCAGCATTTTCCCCTTGCCTTGCACCAATATTATCTGCAAAATATTTCAATTATATCAGACATGAAAAGAGTGTGGGTATGCACTATGCACGTTTTTATTCCAGCCAAGCGCTCTCTTATCAAGCCCATGCAAATTCTACGCAATGTTTATTAGAGACGTGCCAAATAACATTGGAGATTGCTTTATCGCCCTGGGAAGAGACTGAGCAAACTGCGAAGCAAATGCGATTGCAATGGACGTCTTTGGAATGATGTGACTCCTCCACACGCGTCGGACATTTACCTAAGGAATATGGAGTAAATGACAAATAGTAAAATTCTGATTTCCAGGGGAAGTTGGTGGAGATGAGAGGACAGAGGAGCTTCGTCCTCTGGCTGGTCATCAAGATAAGAATGGCGGACTACTGCCTTCTTCCAACAGCTCCACTTTAGTGTGACACGGAGTGAGGAATGAGGACGAATGCGTGTCACACAGATGTATAGGAATACGTGGACTGGATCCATTTCCATCCCGTGTCACTATCTCCAGCTCTCCAGGCTGCACCAAATCTCTCCGCTCCATGCTTCCAGCTTCCAGCTGGCTTTGTTGTTGGTGCATGATTCCGTTGTTGGTGATGTTGGAGGAGCGTGGAAGATGGACAGATCCAGACGGCTCGGCTTGGCCTGCCACGTCCTCAGACACTCCTCCTGGCCTCATGGCCTCGTCACATCTTCCATCCAACCCCACGCTCACCTCTGCGCCCTGCGCCCACCGCATTCCATGGACAGCTTTATTTTGCTTACAGCCACATGACCAAATCACCACCGAGGCACTCGCCCACGCTTTCAGCTGTGGAATCTCAAGTGCTTCCCAGCACTCCCCCCCCCCAACTCATCCTTATTTTGGACGTGTACTTCTTGTTCACGTGCAATTATGGGGACACGTGAAACTTTCACTCCTTCCTCGCATTTCATCATTGTCACTTTCCACATCTCTCCTTTGTGTCATCCCATCTCACAATTAATTCCGAATAAGGGGAGCTTCACAAATATTTGGGGAGCATGTTCACAACATGTGTACAATGCTTGTTAATGTCACATGTCATACGACATTGGCTTTAAGAACTGCCACTGCCCTTTTAATTAGAATGGCGTAATGTTTATGCGCTTGCAAAGTAATCTTTGAATTCCATTCTAGCAGTTCCCCGCCTACCCTAACAATTGCGGCGTAATGACCCACGGCCATGAATGGAAATCCCCATGGATTTGCATTGGAGTTTCACAAACTACCATGCCCTGATTAACTGGCAAAGGTTCTAATTTTAGCCGAAGTAGAGCAATAGTGAAGTAATAAATTTCCTTCGTTTTTCTGCTGTATGTTCCCGGTTTGTATTTGTTTATCGCTGTGACTCCATATTTCGGTATTCCGTACCGACTTGTTTCTCGGAACGTTGCCGACCTACCAAGTGACTGCATTTACAATGCATTGTTCAATATACAGAAACTCTCACCTATCACAATGCAAGCATCACTGCATTTTTACCATCGTGCCATCTTTTGACAGAGATTTGTTCGTTATAATTGTTACACATCTACATATGTAATTGAATTTTTGCTAATTGAATTGTGGTACTAATGGAATTTTTTGTTACGGTAATTCTTAATTGCATTTCCGCTTTATTGAGTCACTTTGCAACAAGTTATAATTCAAAGGACGTCGGAAGGGCAAAATAATAGATACCTATGCTGTTTGGCCGACATGTTTCATTCCCACAATTGATGCTAGCGTCCAATGTTTTTAACGTAGACCTTTGTACATTTAAGTATGGATCTCGTCTTGCTTGTGTTGTGATTAACAGGTTTAAAGACCGGAAATGAAACACAGCGGACCAGAGTGCTTTGTAGATGGTTTTAGAAAATTTTAGATGACTAAGTCCAGCTCATGTCAAGCAGGTCTTTTCGTGTCTCCTTCAGAATCACTTAAGATGGGATTTCGATTCTGGGAACATTCATCCGAATTTTCCAAAAAATACTGAATATACATATGTATATACTGTATATAGTACGTAGTACGCATAAAAGGAAAAACGTTTTCATCATTCATGGTGCGTGCATATTATAACGTACGAGCGGCGAGAACGGGTCACTAGATATTCTGAGCATTGTCGTTATAATACAGGACTTAGTATTTGTTGCTTACTATTTCCGTTAGCTATAATAACTAATAACCTTCGGATGGATCTTATTCTAAAGCCTAATAATACTGAATAAAAAAATAGCAACAGCAAACAAACAATAACACTTGGAAATACATAAAAATATGTGCAATGAAAACTTGAATAAAAAACTCCTTTCACACACTGGAATAGAGGAGCGTTGGAGAGAAATGATAAAAAGTCTTCCATTCCTGTACACGATCAGTTGCTTCTTATAAGTTATACGTGTATTCACATGGACATATCGTCAGGGGAATTTCTAAGAAGTGTAAAATGTAGACTATAAAAACACTTTTGCCCTTGAATTATTCCTATTTATTCTACCAAAAAATATGTTCTTGTGGGAAAAGAAAAGGACGCTGACTGGAAGCTTGAATATTAGTAATTTCTGAAAAGTTTTTGTATGTGCTACCTTGACAAATTCTGGATTGAGCCATGCTACTCTGCATGGAGGAGTAAGTACCTACGTATAGATTAAATCTGGACTCAAGCGATAGGATCATGGAGTGCAAAGCTCAATCACGGCCACGGCATTCACCAAGTACATGAGAAAGAAATCTCTCTTATCGTCCCTAGCTTCTACGCTCTTCTTCTCATTTTACCCAGTCTTAGCAAATTTATTTCCAGGATTGCACCAGAAAAATCAAATAAACAATATACTATACGTTCACAGAGCATGTAGGTATACATATATGCATTACACGTGTAGTTACGCGTCAAAAGTGAACAAATTGCCCTGTGTCATTTATCACCCATGAGTTCCCACTGATACGTCCAATACGTTTGGCTACTCAAAGAGTTGACATGAAAAAGCGCCTTGAGAATGCATTCATGCACTGCTTGAATGTAAACATTGTCTGCTAGCTAATTAATACATTAATGTGGGTGAATTAATAATCACACGGTTCTGGTGTAGCTCATGTTTTCCCCGGAAGACTGGAAAAAGTAATAGGAAGAAATATGGAATAACAGACTCCTTGTGAGAAGGAGGATCTCTGATATCTTTAAACAGAATTTTATTATAATCATACATAAATCCATATATTTCCGCATTATGTAATTGTGTTGATGAATGAAAAAAAATGAAATGTTGCTGAAGGTTCGTGATAAAGAGCAGAATTCACTCCAATTCATAATTTGTACATGCATACATATATTCTCGCATTACCCATTCAATCTCATTTTCTCAAGACTTATGAATACTGATGAAATCTCTACGTAATAGAAAACTGGAATCAATGATGTTGCGAATGAACATGAAATGATGTCTTTCTTCGTCACAATAATCGGTGGAAAATGCAGGAGTCATCAGAAATTGTTGTGGTTTAAAAATTTCTTTTTGATTAGGTATTCTGCGTAGCAGAATCGGGAGTGAATGACGGGAACACAAAGCTATGAAAAAGATTAGACACTGGCTGAAACCACCAAGGAGTAAAAATGAGTTAATGTAATGCGCTCATTTATCCTCCGTGAAAATATTGAAAAGTGTGTGGTTTCGCGAACAAACGTTCTTTTTCTGCTGAGCCACGTGTACTTTCATCGTCTCACCAGAATGAGTTTTCCACGTGAGTTTTTGTGATTCAATTAAACTGATTCAATCCGTTCAGCAGGAGCCCCAATAAAAAGTCTCAATGGATGGTAGAGCGGGCGATGTTCATGTCCAGATTCAAATTTATTTTGTTTGACTCTGCTACACTAAAAACGAACATTTCCTATTATGTCTAATGGGTTAATTTGTAATTAATAGGAAGCGCTTTATTTTAAGGACCGGCACAAAGACCAGGACGACTCTTATAACTGAGACGATGCTTTTTATCGGCACACGAAGCGCCTTGTAGATTTTTCCCATGACACGCTCTCTGCCCCTTTCCTTATCCTCAAAAATTATTTCCATGCACTGCCATAGTGTAAAATAAGAAAAATTAATAGGGAAACATTTATATAGGTCAAATGTGCGAATGTGTATAGTTACGTTTGATTTCAGTCCTTATTTTAACCCCGATACAAAAATGAAGAGCACACAAACATAACAAAGGAATTTTCCTCCACCGAATAGACACATTTAGGCGAAAAGGTCCAATTTCCTGCGTCACAATGCGCTTTTTGTATGTCATCTGTACCCCGTGACAATTCTAGCTTTTTGGCCGCGGTGAGATTATTATTTTTTATTCTCCGTCATAAAAAGAGAAGGAGGAAATGGTCAGAATATGTTCTCCGCTAATTTCGTATGTTTGTTTTGGTAGTAAAAAGTTTTAATGCTGGAAAATGTGTGCCTTCTCGCGATAAAGTGTGTCTGTAGAGACAAGAAATACACACATTCGTGTGCTAGGATTTATCGGAGTCTTTCAAAGGAGAGATCTTGATGAGAAACGCTCGGTTCCTGCCTGTTAAAACGTAAAAATGAACCACCATAAAATGTGTACTTTTCACACAAAAAGTAACAGAGCACTTGCTCCCCAGGTTCTTTTAGGTACATGTGTGTCAGGCTTCTTCCTATGGACGTACATACATATGTACATACGTATGTTGGGAGTTGGGAGTGTTGGTACACACCAGATGAGCAGAGCATTGATGAGAGTCAAAGAAACGGTTGACCTTAAGTTTGAAAAAGTGTGTTTACGAGCTCCTGGGATTACTTCCTCTCACTCTTTCACAATGCATGTCCTATCTCGCCTTCTTTTATCATGAGAGCCATTTCGCCCTCTCTTTTCCTTCTGATAAACTCTCGCCGCTGTCCACCCAGAACTCAATGGATGCAAGAAAGAGCACAGGAAGGGAATGGAAGGCAGGTAGAAGGGAGCCAATGTACTGGATTGGATGCAGAACATGAGATATTGTGTGAATCGGGAGCAAAAGGTAAATGGACACTTTGTCTCATTTCATTGAAGTCAAGTCAAAACTCTGAAAACCCATTCAAGTAGATTCCACACACGAATGAAAGAGGAAAATCCAGACATTCGGACACAGGCTGGGGCTATGGGAGATATTCCAGCCTTGACAGAAATATATATAAAATTAGAAAACATATGCATATAATATGTACATACATATTTCTCCACGTAGAAAGGGAAGAGGGCGAGCATAATTGTGAGCGAAAAAAGTAGCCAGTTCTGTCTCGGAACCCGTTTCAATGAGAGCGGAAGAAAGCTCTATCTTCCTCTCAGAAAAAGAAGTTTCCCAAAGGTGGTCCAGTATGCGTGGTAAATTACAAAATAGGTACATGAGATGTGTACAGGGCATTGTAATTACTTGTGGGGGGAGCAGAAAGCAGAATGAGGTCATTTGTGCGAGGGAAGGAAAAAAGAGGAAGGAAGAAAGCAAGAATGAAGGAAATAAGAAATACAAGTTAAATCGTAATTATTGCAGGTACTAATACACAAGACTAGTAGCTGCTTCAAATTTTCCAAAGGTCTTTTGTCTTCATGCTCTTTTTTTTGTTGGAAGCCAAAAGCCGAGGTCAAAGCGAAAAGAGAATTAAAAGAGAGACATGGAGAGAGAGGAGAAGGGAGTTTGAGAGCCACGATTATGCACTGACAGGAAGGACATTGTGTAATAGTAATAATAATAGGATGGAAAGTAATGCATTCTGATTATGTTAGGTACTTGGAAGTGATTCGATTTTTTTTATTTAGCACACGTAACGCTCTGTACAGGATAATAAACGGAATATGGAAATACAAGGCTAACTGGAAGATGTGATATGCGTGAATCAAGGTCTTTCCTATGAAAATCACACATACCACATCACACATTTTTTTCTCTCCTGTCTTTCTCTTCTCCTTTTCCATGTGTTCCTAAGGCAAACAATATCACATATAAATCTAGACTGAACACTCACAATCGTGCTAAACTCGGAAACCATACAAGTCCCGTATGACAACCAATTTTACATCCATATTCTTTATGTAAATAAAGAATATGGATGCGAATATGCGGAAAAATGGACTCGGGAAAGAATACATAAATAAAATTGGTGATGTATGTATTAGAGGAAGGTGATTGTGCTTTGAAGTCATTTCTCAATCCCCGTCCACAACTATACTCAATATATGTATACACATGCGGTGGATTGAAAACTGAGATGTCTATAGGTGTACACACATAATTATGTACTTATGTAAATTAGCATATGGATATACCCATATCCTCAACACTGTAGCTACAATGCACAGGTCATACGTGAAGGAACAATGTGTATAATAAAAATCATTTGAAGCTACCACCTAGAATGAAAGGCACTGGTGATTGCATTTGACAATTAATAGGTGAAAAAACACGTAGCTATAGCTGGGACAAGTATACGGACCTACATAAAGAATGGCTCTGCGAGGTTATCTCTTATGAAAATAGCAACGGTCTCACTCAAGGCTGAGGAAACTCATTAGGAATTCCGATAGGGAAATGAGAGAGTGGAGAGATCTAGATGCTTTGATTCCTTATACGCAACAATGCATGGACGGAGTATATCAATAATGTATGCATGTACACTGCAACGCCATAAGACAAATTACTTGTTGGATAAATCTTGTCAAAAGTCTCGCTTCCCCCCACGTCCACCGTCCACTCCTCAGCAAAACGGCATGAGTGCATATATACCAATTCCAAACTTTGTCATGCAAATCCTGACATTCACAGCTATACCTTTGTGCTTCCACCTCGAAATATACGCAAGTTGTGAGCATACTACATTGTGCTTCTCAATTGAAGTTTAAATGCATGCATTTTGTGCTACAAAATGCACACACGTATCATTCATATGTATGTTTAAGCTTGAAGTGAATAGAGAGAGAAGGGGAGAAAAAGAAATAATAAAAAGAGGAAGGTCATCATCTTTTTTGTCTACTCATTAAAATTCAGCTTCCTTCCGCTTTCTAAATAATAAATACGAAAAAAATATACGCCGAAGCGCGTATGGAGCATTGGAAATCAATGGCTTCCACCTTTCGATTTTTTTGGTCTCGTCCTATTAAATGAGACATGTTTTTCCAAATGTGTTCGCTTGGAAGTCCCAGTGCCTCGTTCCTTTCTGACTCTCTGACTCTTCTACTAATAATAGCTGTCATAATCTCCCTTTCATTCTTTCGCCTTTAAATCCATACTAATTTTGTCCGATTATCCTCCTCGACTCACTCGACTCTGAGTTCAGCCAGCACATGGCCATTCCACTGTGTACACGCGCGTGAACCAGTGGGAGAGCAAAAAAATGTATACTAACAAACTTTTCTGTGGATACTTTTTATGACAGTCAATTATGAAAAAAGTGCTGTGCGTATTTACTCAGGACAAATGAGATAGGCAGATAGAGAGATTAGTACAAAAGGACCAAGTCTGCCAATCATTTGTGCAGCACTTGATTTCGCTGCAGATTACTCCAATATTTTTTCTCCACTTGTCATTCCGTAAATCCCAAAGGGAATTAGAGACTTTTTGACAGAGGACAAATTATCATAACATTTCCTGCTGCTCCTTTGTCCCTGTCTCCATTTTTTTGAATGTATCAAAGTCAGGGAAAACTAGGGGATGAAAATGTATACACAGTTGGTAAAAAAAAAGCTGGTGATTCATCGGGGAGAATGCTTTTAGCAAATTCAGGGAGAGATAAAAAAGCGCCACTAATTACCACTCTTGATCCCTCTTCTTTTAAATATACAGAAAAGTTCACTGAAGAGACTACTGGAGGGACGGTTGGATTTGTCTGATAGTATTATAACAATATCAAGCACGGCTTTCCGAGACTTAATTCCTACTTAACTGCTACCTATCATTATCACTTGCCGGCGTGTGCATATACATATGAGGAAAGATAACAGTTGTAACAGCTTGTCGGAGCGGTGGGGCATAAAAAGTTAAAGTTAATGCTCCTCGTCCTTGTGCCAGTGCTTTTCTTCCCCCCAAAAATGGTCAGTCACATTCTCGTATTTTATCTACACCTCAAAACCTTTCACAATAAGTTGTTCACTAAATCCTCAACCTCCAAGTGTTCAATCAAAACTGAGAAAGCTGGAACCGAAAAGCTTGATAATTTTGCTCTGCATTTTCCAGCCAGCTCTTCACCTTACAAATACATAGCTAATGCATGTAGCCGGGAAGGCTTAAGCGTGGGACTGTTTTTAATCAACTTTTTCACAAAACTGTGAGGAGCTTATAATAATAAAAGTCTGACAATTAAGTTTTCTGTAATTCTGTAAGCACACACATAGTAATGCACGCATTTATTTGGTCTGCAGATTAATCATTGGATGTAGCCAAACTGATCCAAGTTTAGGTTGCGCTATTGGCAGGAAACAGCAGGTTTATTTCTTGATGAGCGGGTGGCAGTAGGAGAAGGAGACTATGACCTTTGACCTTGAAAAGAAGCCGAGATCTTCTAAGCCGACGACGTGTCCACTAAATCATCAGTATGATGAACAGGGGAAGTTAATCTGTCAGCTGTGCAAACCTGCTACTGCTTGCTACCTGTAATCCTATCTATTACCCAGGAATTACCTGCATATGAGGCAAAATGAGACTATTGTTAACAGTTTTATTACTCTATCCTATGTGCTCAGTAGTTGAGGCAAAAACAATGACTAATAATTTGGCAAACAAGGAGGGGCACAAATAGGGCAGGTGTCTGTGGTGTGCGGTTTTGTAGTAAATTCCAGGGATTAGTCTCCTCTCGTAGCACTCGCAAAAAGTGCTCTCCAGGAAAACTTGTTGAACTTTTTTGAGTAAAGAAGGGGATTTAAGTTACTACATACAATATTCTAACAATAAGTAAGTATTACTGCCGTCAAATGTTTAGAGTACGGCTGAATCCTCCGTGAGCCAATAACAGATCTACCAGGAGTGACTGTGGGACAAAGTGAGAGGAAAGAGGAGAGAGAACAGTAGAGAGATGGAGAGCTTGTCAAAGCCAAGCTTTTACTCCGACTTGCATAAGAGCAAAGGGAAAAACACTTGATGAGAAAAGAGGGACTGAGCAAAATATTCCATTCCCAAACACACATTGACATGGAAATTGGCCTGAAATGCTCCTGCAAATGACATTGAGTACACAGTGCACAAAGGAGAAACACTTCCCTATGGGAAATACACCTACATTCATGTTGACAATGTACATATGTATGTACATAGTACATGGTCAACTTAGGGGGTTAAGTACGGTGCACGAAGCTACAGGAGAGGCGATAAATTGCGATAAAAGAGAAACAATCGGCTCTTAAAAAGCAGAATCCCACAAAAGTCTCCAAGAGTCATTCAGAGTATCTCTCTGATTCCACAGAAAAGGACCGATGTCATTCCATGTGCATGGTAAATAGCTAATGTATGTACCTAATTCGTACTTGCAGGCATTCAGCATGTGACACGCAGGAGAGTTGAGAGTTGAGAGAAGCTTTCCGCCCAGTTACACCAAAGCACTTGACTCAATGCAAGGATTTGCTCTCCTCTCCTTCTACCCTTCTACCCTTCCAACCTTCTACACTTCGACCTGTCACCATCAATCCTTTACACTCACCAACTCACCACATCCTTCTTCCTGCTACGGGCAACAACGTTCACACGATCAAATTCAGGTCATATTTACAGTGTTTCACACATTTTTTGGCCAGTAACAGGACTCCGGATAGAGATCGGCAGATCGGTGTGCAGTGCAGGGCGACTATCTGATTCCCGGAGTCGGTAGCAATGCATAGTAATCCAGCACACCTGACTAACTTGACAACTGACTAACGCCTGCGTTTGACCTGGTTCTAAATGCCTACGCAACATCGCTTTGCCCTACAGTCACTGAGGTCATGGGATTACATATAGCGCAAGTCTCTGGAAAGGACCCAATCGGAATCCATTAATTTAGGGAAACAATATGGGTGGGATGATGGGATGGTAAGATGAAAATCTGTGGGGAGCCATTTCCTCGTGGGTTTGAGTCCGACAGAGCTTCCGCCGGGTTCTCTCCATGTCCTCATCCTCACCCTTAAAGCATGACAGGCCATCCTTAGGTGAGTAGAAATCCCGTGAGAAGAGAATGCCTGAAGGGCGTCCAATAAAGCCTGTCTGGCACTTGTGGATTCACATTCACAACAACCAATCCAGTTGTGCAAACACATACAGATTTGCGATCAGCAATTCCAGCCAGTCTTCTCCTTTTCCCTACACTTTGGGGCTTATTTGTATGTTAAACAAAGTGAGCGGTGGAAGGCCAGGTAAGAGGCAGTGGGCTTTATTTTATATATAGTTCAAATATTTTTTTAGGCCGTAAGAGCCAGGGCGTGGAGGAAATTCCTCTATTAAAAGGTCTGTCAATTGTACAAAATTTCCTTATGTTTATGTATTAATAGCGCAGATGTAAATCTGGAATGCGTCCTCCTCCAAAGAGAGTTGAGGGACCGCTCTGCGATAAATCGACGTGCTCTGCAAATGGAGTGCGGGAAAAAAACGTCTGAGGATGGGAAAAGGCAGGGAGATCTAATTTTATTGTACAATGTCTGGAACACAAGTGAGGAAGATGAACCCACTCATCTGTCCGTCTGTCTCTCTCTCCCTTCTTGCTCATGTAATTTTTGCATATAGATCATCATCATACGCCAAGGGCATGTATTCCGTGTGTCGTCTGGAGTCTTATGTTACTAGTAGAAAAAATAAGGTGGCTAAAAACAAGTGAGACGAAAAGGTAGATCTCTTCGGATCTACCTTTTAACTATGTTTGTATAAGTAATTTGGGAAAGGGCACTGACTGAAATTTTATTCTTGTCTCTTCTGCGTCCACACAGCAGTTCCTCTCTTACTTCTGGCAAAAGTCTTTAAGATCCTTCCTGACAGACAACGACAGATGCATCCCGCCTAAAAGACCCATACATCCAGCGAGTGAGAGAGAATAGTGTATTGTGCATCATATCCGTTGAAAAATTAGGAGTAATAGCCTGTTATTTAAGTTTAGCGAGAAGAAGGTCTTGATTATGAGTACGCGGAAGGTGGCACGAAGAGAAGACGAGAGATTTGCATTAACCGCATCACGGATTTATGACGGGAGTGAATTGAAAGAATTGGGCTATTCTGCATTCTCTGATTCTCTGATTCTGTGCCTCTCCACCCATGCATGCTTGATCCAGAGATATCTAAGATATTGTATACATATGTATATGCCTTTGGAGAGCCTCAGGAACATGTCTGTTCCATGACGTTGTTCCATGATGTTGAGCAGGGGACATTTCCCAGCCTCAAACTCATGGCCACAGATACTCTGCATTTTTTGCAAAATATTTTCTATGCTGGAATTATCAAAGCAGCTTACAATCAGTGTGAGGCGGAGGAGACATGACAAGTTCATTCATCCGTCCTCCATATCCCACTCCCTCATTTCTCTCCGTCTCACCGCACTCATCTACACTTTACAACCCAGACCCAGTAAAGTAATAAGACACTAGACCTGAAATTCCATGCCCAGAAATGCGGGAATGTGCGACAATGAGAAAGACATTAGCATAGTTTTACGTGAAAGAGTCCAACAAGAAGTGTGTACGGATAGAGTCGACAAGAGGGAATCACTTCCAAGATCTTTTGGCCAAGGAAAGCCTCTCACTGCCATATCAATCATCACTTTGCTCACTTTTTTATGATTTGCGAAAAATATTTTAATAAGCTCATGGCGGAAAGAACTCGTGTACTTTTTAAGCGGAAAACATGGAAAACTTTCCATTTGTTTTCAGGCTAATAATCAGTCCAAAGGATAGACCGAAGAAGTGGATGAAAGGATACGCGGAAGAGAGATTTCCATCAGTGGAGAAGTTTGTATCTCCCAAACGTTTCCAAACCATTAGAAAGACTGAAGATTTATTTTAAAGGCTTATTTTGTATTTTTTTTGAAGACGCGCTGGGGGTCGTGATAATTGATGATGATCAACCGGTCCAAGGTTCCACACTTCCTCACTTCCTCCTCTCACGTGTTGATATCGTATCCTCCGGTGAAATCACATGTGAGTTATGCATGTGATGTACATACGGAAAATGTGGATCAGAAGAGGATGGGAAAAGAGTTATGTGCGGCCTGACGTTTAATTTATGTAACTATAACACCGATTTTTTTGTTTACTTTTCTTCCAGTGCCATTTATCCCATCAGGAAGATACAGCGAGATTGGCGAGATAACGTTAACTAAGAAAAACTGTTTATAGTCTCCTCAGCACATGCTTTCACTTTCACACTTAGTTTCTGTCGACAGAGCACACGGAATCCAGGATGGAAGCAGTGGCCCCGTCCTTTTTACGAGCAAAAACATATTTTGGGGGGAAGAGAGTGAAGAAGAAGAAAGTTCTGTAAAAGTCTTCCAGAAAACCACCTTAATTTGGGCGATGATGAAAACTTTCCATTCCTGCACTGACGTACGGTCAAGTTCTTTAACCTGAAATCTAGAAAAAATCCAGTGGAGAGGTGAGCGAGCTTTTCATCCGAGAATCTTGGGCATCACACATTCGCGCTTTATTTGCCATGTAGTCTAGTGAAGATGCATTATTAGATTTTGCTGCACTCATTCTCAACCTATTTACATGGTCAAATATCTCACTTTGGTTAAGTTCCACCTCTCGTAGGTGAACCATGAGAAATTGCTGGAATATTTTCAGTGATATCTTAGAAAAAGGAAGGCATGAGCGGGAACAGCTGGGGGAATACGAGGAAGACCTGCGAATTCCTGCAATAAGAGGAACCTTTGAACTCCATTCCTCTTATCATGCTCCCATCACAATGGACTTTGCTATGCACCAAATGTTTTCTCTCCTCGTAATTCTAACACCTTCACACACGGGAACTTCCATCCTTTCATCGTCCTTTTTTCTGAAAATTCATTTTTTCCATTAAGTAACATTCATAAAAGAAGTGAAGGGATGTGTTCTCATCGCATTCTTCATAGCTCTGCTATTGTCAATCACATAATAGCAGAGCAATGGAACATTCTCCTCCAATACGTGGCCTTATCCCCAATTAACAATTGCACTCTGTCATCTCACATCTCTCTCTTTTTTTTTTACTTTCTAGATTTATTTCAAAGCCCGTTGACTCATGTATTTACACGATCTAAATAATTGTCACATGTTTTGTTACAAAAAAATTCTTTGTTCGCCTAATGTAATTTCAATGTGTTAGCATTTGTCCACGAACGTTGCCGTGTGGAATCCCACACAATGGATAGAATCACACATGTGCATGTGAATAAGGGCACACTTCTTCATTCTAACAATAAAAGCATTCATTTTTAAATCAAACTGCTTCCTCCATTATTTCCCAATAAAGGCATCTCGAGTTATGGTACCTTTTTCAAATAGAAATAACTCCCTAAATAAAGTCCTTTTCCAACCAAATCATATCGCCACTTTTGACGGAAGACCTTGTGTATATACATACATACATGTGTAAACGTATCTTTGCCCGGGTCAATTTTTTGCATACATAATATCCGAGAAACGTTTGACTCGAAAAATGCTACCGTTTTTATTATTTAAGTTGAAACTTTTACTACGAAAATCAGACATATTCACACAAAAATACTCTCTTTTTGCTTTGAAGAAAAAGGGTTATATTTTTTTATTAATTTCTTCAAAATAACTTCAGATTCTTGAAGGGATCCTTTACACCTGCAAATGCTAAGTGAAATCATATAATAATAATAATGAATATTCTCATAATATGTGCAGTTACACACGACTAAAATGAGGTGTTCATACACTATAGTAAATTGCTGACATGGAGCACTTAAATACACATGCTTGGTACTTACAATAACATCACTGGAATGTACAGCAAAATTGTACCGTCGCTTCTCATTGCAAAGAAAAAAGACACAAGGGCAGGGTGATGGAATATTCAGGTGAATCTCATTTAAATAAAAAAATTCCAATTCCACGGAAACACCATTTGCTATTCAGAAGAAGGATGAAAGGAAAGGAATAGGTTAAAATGGATGTGTGGGTACTTTTTACATCCATGCCGCATAAATAGCTTCGTACATATATTCGTGTAAACGAATCTGGATTAAGACGAATGAGAAATGGGCATCAGCTTCCCTTCTGTCACTAAAAGTTGATTAGAATATCTTTTGTTAAGTCAATACAGAGAAGAACAAAGATCCTTTTTCCTTTTTTACAAAAAAATATAATAACTTCCCTTTAAAATACCAGTGAATGGTGCCTGCCTGGGGGTGCGGATTAATTTGCATTTTCTATACTTTCATTCTGCTTCTCACCGATAAACTACTAGTTGTATAATGTTTTTTTTTTAAATATTTATAGTGCTATACATTGTAGCGCGCTCCATTTCGTCCTGCTCCAAGTGTCCGTGATCTCATTTCCCGAAAGAATAAAAAAATCCTTCTCACTTCACTGTGTTGATGAAATATTTATTATTCCTTTAAGGCAACTACACACACAAATACATACACATACATTTTATCTACTCTTTCGTAAATGCGTCTCTGTCCTTACTCATGTCTCATGTGCCTTTATAATTCTGCAAAATATGGCGAATTTGTTTGCGTGGTAAAATCCGTAGTGCAGAATCCATACACACACGACCCTTCTTGTCTTTGCCAATTGTGTATAAGGAATAGTCCATTTATATTCCAATGGCTTGCACCGTTTAAGTTGATAGGCGCTAACAAATACTAAAAATCAACATACTACCTTTCTTAATCTAATAGAGTCCGTGAATATTTAATGGCGGAACGGAATATATAAGAACGGGTTCCAGAGTCAGAGGAGAATTTGACCATTCACCTCTAGAGCTTACTGACTATTATGAGTGGAATTTTCTGGATGTTGCCAAACTGAACGCAAGCAGAGTACGCCCAAGCTTTGGTGGTCAGAGACCTTATAGCAAGTATCGGATACATTAACGAAAGTATTTTAGGCAAAACCGAAGGAGTACTGTAGCTAAAGGCTCTCGCTCTCTCTCTCGCTATCACATATCAAGAGTGACGTGAGGCTGTGGAAAGGGAAATTCTTGCCAGCATCTCTACACATATCTTAGATTAATTGGACTGGAGGTAAAGCGAGAGCAGAAGATTCCGTAGAAGCAGAAAGCAGTTACATGACAAATCCTGAACTGCCTCCATCCGCCATAGTTCATTCCCTTTGACTAGCACAGACGGACTGTGCAGAATCCAGCTAGAGAGAGCAAAGAATGTTTGCACATGGAGACAGCAGAGATAGGTATATGTGCGTACTACTTGTGAGTAGAAAAAAAAGTTGGAGTCATAATAATTGTTGTTATTACAAAGTTTTTGGTTCACGTTCCGTTTCAAGGTGAGTGGCAGTACGTAGGGATGAACTGGCCGTTCGTCGTTCCTCCTTCGTCTTGTGAGAGTTGTTGTGCATTAGGATTTAGGATAGAGGACAGGAGCTTTTGGCGCTGGCACAGAAGTCAACAGTCCGCAGGATCTTGGATAAGGCTGTAATGGAGTATGAATGGAGTGAGGGCAACGTGATGAGACTACAGCTACTAGCTACTAGCTACTAGCTACGACCAACTCAACAGCAAATACTTGTAGCAAAGACCAGAGAGTGCATTCACCATTCACCAAGACACATTTCCATCTTTCCTCCCTTCTCCATGTAATACGCTAATTATCTACACTCACAGTCAATGTGCAAACATATCAATTCCTCAGCGCGGCAAAAAAGGGCCCAATGAACGGAGTCTGGCCCAATATAAACCTACCTGTATAGTTATGCTAATAGTAGTCATAATAATAGCTATGTACGTATAGGATAATATAACAGCTCGGTGTAGCTTCAGGACTTGATTGTCCACAATGGAATATGTGTGAGGAGTAGTTACGGAGCCTGACAATAAATAAACATGGACACTACACGTAATAATATGGAGTCGTACATATGTACATAAATACTGATACGCAAGGAGTAAAGACGAAAATATAAAGAGAGCGGGCAAGTTCGCTGACAGAAAATTCTTTAGCCTGTGTGATCATAATCCACTCGTCTCTCATTGTCTGACAGGACCAAAAAAACATGCGTAGTTAGTCGGGACAGTCTTACATTGTCCCTCTTTTCTTGATATCAAGTAGATCCGCGGGGAGCAAAGGGTTGAGTCATGTGTGTTTTGAAAACTGTACAATGTTCACAGTCCGGGGTGATCCGTACATTGAGAATTCTGCTGACGGTGGAAGAGGATGTGTTATTGTGATATGATGCGATCTGATGTTATGTGGCTAAAGCAAAGTACGGCGTGCTTACGGGAGAGATACTGCGCTCTATGAATCCGCTGATTGTGAGTCACTCCTGCAGACACGTTCTGCTAACACGTAGAAAGTGCACTTGTTGAGGAGTTGCTCATACCGGCTCTACCCGGGCTGGATCCGGTCGCCTCAGAGCCCATAAGGAACGTGGAGAGACGAGATCCAAGAATTCTCGCCCAAGGTGTGATTTTTGCATTCACCTTTCCACTCTTTTCATTTGCGGGGGTCTGGTAATTGCTCGCATGAGATGATAATTTATTACATTATTTAATTCTCATCTTCGCCCTAAACCCAGCCCTAGCCTTTGGTCTAACTTAAACCAAAGCTCCTCCATGACACCTCTGCCCGTATTCATTAACTCATAGAAATTTAAATCCACTAATTATTTTATAATTACGTGATAACAATGGGTTTATTTTTGTGCTTACATTGACGTAGAACGCGGATGCCGTGCATATGCATAGCTATTCCGATCACTCCCTGTCTCACGGACAGGCAAGGGCAATCGGAGGGGGAAAGGTTTTTCTTTCTGGTTTTCACTGACAGCCGTATATTAACTAGGTCTTGGACGGTGGCTAAAGGTGCCAGGAAGACAATTACGGCACTAATTTCCTCGCAGAGACACGAATATGACTGTGTAACAAGCAGAGACGTTTTAATTTGTTTGCTTTATTCCTAGAAGGGAAGAGCTGAGAAAAAAATAAGCCATAATAATAAGCGACGTATCAATTATTGTAGCATAATAATAAATAATAAATACATTGTAACGCAGATAATAAATACATTGAAAGCACACACAGGCCCACGTCCACTGAGGCATTGTGGACGGCACCAGTCAGCTGGAGACAAGAGGCAAAAAATGGGTAATTACTGTTACAAGAGGAGCCTGCACCACTTATACGAGCGCTTCAAGGCAGTAAAAAATGACCAGGACACATGATTCAGTAATCTTGAGAGCTCCCAAAGGTTATTGTGGTGCGTTTTTTCTCTCTGTGACAGCGTTCAATCCATGGAAAAGGGATGAGAAGTGGTTTCCAGGAATGTACTAATAAAATAAACTTAGTAAAAGCGCAGGAGGAATACGGAGAAGTGCTGAGGATAAGAAAACACAATCTTGAATAATAATACTTTACATGCACATCATATTGATAGACACACAGTGTAGCTATTCTTTTCAAGTGCATTAAACGCTTTGGAAGGTTTCCAAGAGAAACTAACGTTTCCTCTTCTCAACGTGGAGTAAAGAGCTAGTTGAGAGAGGAAGATGACGTTCGACCTAACATTGAAGGATTGAACGACTGAACGACTGAACGAGAGGACGTAGTGACCCTTCCTGTCTGTCAAGGCTTTTTTCACGTTCCTTTAAGTGCACCTACACGCCACAGGCAGAGCATATCAGCAGAATTTAATATACATATACATTTCAACTTCTTACTCAAAAACATCCTCCCAAATACAAACAGGTAAATCCCAGGAACTGGGAAGGACGCTAAATGTTACGCGGTCAACCATAGGTACATTTTCTCCCATTTCTGACAAAAACAAACCTTGAGAATATTTTCTTTGGGGAAATTATTTTAGTATTTTTCGGAAAAAACTCGGATTTTTTCAAGTGGTCCGTGGTCTACGTTTTTACTGGAAAACGTTTATGATTTGTCCGTGCACCTGGGACCAAAGAGAAAGGGGAAATGCGAGAGTAATATTGACACAGAAGGGATGTCCTCTTAAAGATCGCTATTTATTCAAACCAATTCTGTCATCTTACGCAAACGTTTAGCAAATTCAGCTGCAGGTAGATGTAGTCAAATCGTGAATGGGTTAAAAAACGCGAAAAAATCTTATGTTTGTAAGCAAACTAAGCAATGCATTTGGTCAGAAAGGATCTTTTCACGGAGATATTATTCCCATTTCGTTGAGACACACACCGTATGCATGGACATGTATTCACTTATGTGACTTCAATATGTGCGAGACACTTTCTCCTACAAGTCTGCACTTCTTTGAAAAATTCTTTGAACTTGTTTATTGCTAACATCAATGCTGCTACAATTGTTTGAATGTCAATGTGAAATCGATGGCACAATATTTGCGGCTCCTGCTCAGTCAATTGAAGGTTAGAGGGGAAAAGTGTGGAAAAAAAGCAATTTTTTTATCATAGCAAAACAATTACCTAATTCGAGATATTGTATACGAGCTCCGCCGTCTCGCCTCTCACTCTCTCTGTCTCCGCGTCTCCATTTTTTGGGCACATAAAAGCACATACTTGGTATGCGATTGCAATAATCAGCTTTTTATTACGCAGAATTCGGCCGTTTTGTCGAAAATCGAGGAATTGGAGTAGCACTATAATGCATGCGTACATATAGACATTGAAACGCATAGTGCGTATGTTTTTGTGTACGTGTATTGTGTATGTACTAATTTATGCTGCAGTAAAAAGTATAAGGAAAAAATGTTGGTCGTATCTGAAAGTAAAGCGTTCGTATCTGATTTGTTGCTACTTTTTTAGAATAATTATGATCGGAGTTTATAAAATGCTTTCCAGGAAGATTATAATTAGAGCTCTTCCACGTTATGCTGGCTCTTGTTCCGTCTCATTCATCCCGACGGCATGTATTTACAGGTACACACGGGTCTCTTCAATGACTCACTGAGAAACGTTCCTTCCGAGAAAAAAACAACGTTCTGCAAAGCGTACGTAAGAGCTTGTCAGAGATTGCATGCAGCCATTTTTAAGAAGTGTCGAGAAGTTTTTGCATCAAGTGCAAACTCTCTTTATGTAGGCCGCAACTTGTTCTGTATTTTTGATACAAATAGATTATAAGGACTTTTAGTGGAAAATATGAGGGTTTCACAGAAAAAACACGAGTAAAAAAGTGCATGACAAAAAAATAACTTTTGTGCTAGTAAACTATGTGCGCGACACATGAGACAATTGAACTCGTGCCCCAAAAATTGGTTGGTAAAGGTTGGAGCAGATGAAATAGCATCCAATGGTGGTAGTGGCGGTTTCTGCGGATTGTTTTGCTTTTTGGTGTGTGGAGCAGATAAAAACGCAGTAATTTCTTTTCGCTTGAAAAGGCGAGGGAAGAAGCCAAGAAATTGAGCGTCATTCCTACGTAGGGATTGTGGAGTAACAAACAGGCCACTTGTTACACACAGAGTCTTCTGGTATGCTCAAGCAATACCAATTGGCAAATGAGAAGATGTGAGCTGAGGAAGAAATGTTATTCTTCGCCTCAAAATCAGGGTCGTATGCACTTCCGGAAAAACAGAAAAGGTGGGGGCAAGTGAGAAATTGAGACTAGCATGGTCTCTTCATCCAACCTACACTGACCTCACGCAATAGCACGCTCTTCAGTGCGGATGACACATCAACAATCCCAAGTGAAATGGCAGGCACAACAATTGATTCACGCTCATCCCACCATCCGAACGAAATATGTGGGTGTATGACGGGAATGCGTGCCATGGAAGAGCTTGACACTCGACAGGCATTCCGTTCCAGTAAATTATATCAGCAAAAAAGTATGGCCAACGTCGCAGCCGTAGAAAATATTCCTTCCCTCGATAGAAGGTCCTGGAAAAATTCCAATAGCCCGAGTCTTTTATTTTTCTACTCGGAACGTTTGCACAGAAAATTCTATGGCTTTTGGATGAAAAAGATGGGCGATAAGATAAAATGTCCAGCCCCAGCAGTTTACCAATTTCCTTCTTTTTATGCGCCTTTCTTTTCTTTTTTTTCAACAGAAAACTGTCAATGTAAATGACAAAATAATGTAAAGAAAAAAAGTGGACTGCAAATTAAAAAAAAATCCACCACTGGAAAGTAGACATATACATGTGGTGATATGCATAAGTCGAAGATAACTCAAATTTTATGCAAATGACTTGGCGATTGCCATCCAACTCCATTAGATTACCAGGTTCTTGGGTGGACAGCTATTTTAGTTTCAGTATTTCCCGATCAGTAGCGGTGACCACATCTCCTCTTGGACCTCTGGCTCTCGGAAATTGGAAGAAAAACTTGGAAATTAGAAAATAGTAGAAATTAAAGAGTAGAAGGTGTATTTTGTTTTCATCTGTATTGACAGCGTAGGGATATCAGACGTCGTAGTAATTATTTGTTACTCGTAGGATTTAGTCATCAGTGATCTGTGTACGCGTGTAGCAGTGGCTGGAGTTGGGACTGAAGTGGCGAGAGAATAGTTAGTAGTTAGGAGTTAGGAGAGAGTGAGTAATCAAGAGGAAGAGAGGAAGAGTGAGTAAGAGAGAGAGATGGAGAGGAGTAGTGAGAGAGAGAGCGAGAGAGGCGGAATGGGAGTGGGGGAAGCGCTTGGTGGTGGCAATGCTGGCAATGGTGGCAATGGTGGGAAGGTAGGCTTTGGTGGCGTGTCCCCGGCCATGTATAAATTGGTGGCTGCAGCACACTTCTCTCAGTCTGTCTTGAGCTCCGTAGCGTGTCTAGTAATTCTCTGTCTAACCAATTTCTGGGCTTCCCTCCGCACTCATCTCCTACCTTTCCTTCTGTGGACGAAGCTTCAGAGTCTCGAGTCACAGTCAGCTGGAAAGGAAGCAGTTATCACGGGGATTCTTGTCCCACAAGAGGAGCAGGAGTACTTGGTCAAGTCAGAGTCTACGAGTGGACCTGCGGACCAAACCAAGGAAGAAGAAGAGGGAAAGTTTGTGAAGGGAAAAGAGGAGAATAATAGTGAGGGAAAGAGTTATCAATCCATTCTTGTGGACACTTGGTGTGCCAGGAACCCTTCCCATCTCGCCAACATGACAATCGAAGTCCCGGCAGAGTGCCCTCCTCCGGCGGATTTGCCAGTGTTGAGGATCAATTCGGTGACGCTGGAGGATCCCCTCCTGGACTTGCACTCCCCCTTCATCCTCTCCTCCTCGGAGGGGGAGGAGCAGGAGAGTCCCTTGTTCACGGAGGACAGCGAGCTGTCCTCGGCCAACGAAGGCGGTGGCGGTGTTGGTGGCTTGATTCGCCGAGACAGTGATTCTAGTGATGTCTCCTCCAACGACGGAGCTTCCGAGGACCTCATCCTCCTCAACTCATCCTCCGGCTCGGCTCCGGAAGTCTCCTCCCGCATCATCAGTCAGGTGGAGAACATGTTCTCAGACGATCATTTGGCTAAGGACGGATTCTTGCTCAAGCATGTCCGACGTCGCTCCGACGGATTTGTCTCCCTCAAGCTCGTGGCGGGCTTGAGGAAGGTGAAACAGATTTCCAGAGAATTCCCCGTCATCCTCACGGCTCTCAAGCAAAGCGACAAGCTGGAGGTGAACGACGAGGGGACGAAGATCCGTCGAGTCGCCCCACTCACGACCGTCTTGAAAGCCCTCCCCATTGCCTCACAAAAGAATAAAGAGAAGGAAGCACTCTCCAAGTCTCCGTCTTCCTCTGGCGATGATCTACCTAGCCGGTAAGATTTCTTTTTTATTCTTCTTCCTCAGTGAATTGGTGTCATTTGCTAGTACACTTTCATTTTTTTGCCCTTTCCACGCCATCCAAGAGGTGAGGTGGAAGCGTGTTTCCTCTGCTAATGTCCCAATCCATGTTTTCCTTCCCTTTTGGTCTAGTCATCCAAGCCGTCATAGAATGTGGTTGTACTCAGTGTGGCGAAGAAGAGAAAGACGACATAGGAAATCGTCTTTTAGCCTTCATAGAGTCGTCCTAGTATAATGCAACTCCTCCGTCCCCTTATAGAGGAGGACAAGTTTGGTCCAACTTTCAAAACATATTCAAGTTCAAGTCAAATATTTTTATGTCATTTTTATTCAAACTAGTTTCTCTCTCTCGCTCCTTCTACACAGTAAAAACCTCATGCATCAACTGAGGCTTTTTTTCAAAGCTTTGAGAAAGTTTTCCAAATAGACAGATAGCACAAATGTAGGACTCTTCTTTTTTTTCAACTTTTCCCTTCCAACATCGCCTCTCACTTGACAAGTATTCCTCCTCTGCATGTAAATATGAACCTAACGCCGTCATTAAGCCTCTACTTCTCTCTCTCTCTCTCTCTCTCTATTTCGCTCTTCCTCATGAGCATTCATGTCCACCGAGTTTCCCCTTTAAAAATCTTTAAAGCCCAAAAAGAGAAGCATATTGTACTGCATATGAATGTAATATTTCACAGCTCTATTTAATCCTACGAATGTTCTGCTTTTTGATTCCACAGCAATGGAAATGGAGCCATTCTACACTTTACCGCCAGCTTCCCCGTGAACGTGTCCGCTTCGGCCGACCACAATAAGGAGAATAAGAGGCAGAGTTTCGGGAAGAATCATGGGAAGGCCACAAGGAATAACAGTAACGGGAATAACAAGGAATTCGGGGGGAACAAGGATCAAGCAGGGAGCAAGGCAGTGGGCCGTCAGAACCACTACAACAACAGTGCTAATAACAATGGTGAGAGTCCAATAACATTCTCATTAAGCCCTTCTCCTTAACCGTATAATTATGTGATTGGTAGTCTCTCTCTCCTCAACCCCATCAACATTTGACGGACTACTTTGTTCCACATTTCTCGCACTCCTTTCTCTCTCTCTCTCTCTCTCTCTCTCTCAACTAATACGTTTTACAAGCGCCCACGGCGTACGGTTGATGGCACCTTGCCATCAGGCAACGTAGTGCACTCTTACCAGCTAAAGAGCCTGTCTCCTCCGCATTCATTCATGGGGAATTCATTGAGGAAAGGATTGAGTTTTTGGGGAAGGATTGAAGGATTGGAGGATTGGAGGATTGGAGGATTGGAGGATTGGTGACTCATGCCTGATGTGTTGGTTTGATTTGATTTGAATTGCAGAACGCGAAGTGGTGATCAGACGTCGTGGGGGGTCGCTGCCGATCGCGATGGGGCTGAGTCAGAGCTCCCCGGCGCACCCGCACCGCTCTTCCTTCCTGTCGCCCAACTCCTCGCCGCCCACCAACTTCCTTCCCGCCCGGCCCAAGTCCAACAGCTACTGCGAGGGCCTCATGACGTCCGCCACGATGAGTCCGTGGCTCCAGCGTCGGAAGGCGGCCTCGGAGGGGAATGTGATAATCTCAAGTGTTATTCGTCAGCCCAGGGGTCCTGATGGAACCAGAGGTTTCGCTATGGCTCCACGTCCCCTTCTCATCCAAGCCAATTAAAAAAAATCCTCCGAACCACAAGTCAGCCAGAAGGGTTTTTTTCATCACTGACCATCATAATTATTAGCTTTTTCAATCATATAAATTATATAATATCCTCATATCACATATTATATATCATCATCCCCCTTCCAATCTTTCTTCTTCTTTGCAAAAGATGATAGTAAGTTCATGCTCCAATTTTTTTTAAACTGGACATTATTATCACTCTTTAGGGAGACGTTATTACAAGCTCCTCCTATTTATTACATTATTAATTATTTTGTTGTTTTTTTCTTCCGTATTTGTACACACTCCGGGTGCGGAGAATATGTGCGTAATTGCGTAGTGCTATACGTATATCCCTTTTTTCCCTTTTCTCTTCATTACATCGTATGATGAAAAAATCTTGAAAACGAGTATTTCTTTATTATATTTAATTGTTTAGGATTTTTATTAGGAATACCCGTAGGCATCCCTGCGCTCATTCAGGAAGTATATGTATAGAGATATACTTTAAAAACATTTTACACATGTACATAGCTAAACAATTTTTTTTACACATAAAAGCATCAATTTATGTGACGAAGACTGATGTTAAAAGAAACGAGAGGAGCCATTTAGTGCCGAATATTATTATTTAGTTTATATTATATATAAGACGAAAAAAGAACTTATATAATCTTTTAAAAAATATGCGTTTAGTGTTTTTTTTGTCCTTCCCTTTTTTTGTTACTCTATATATTATATTGTATTAGGATGTATTTTCCCAAAGCAAATGGAATTACTTGCAGAACTAATGTGTGCTATTATTATCTTTATTAAATTGTTGGGAACATCAGTATAGTAATTTAATAATGGGAGACAACTATATTAGGTGAAAGTAATTTGTGGCTATTAAAAAAATACACAAGATTTTTATATGCTTAATATATAAAAAAAGGCTCTATAAAAAGTGTATATATTCATGTAAAAATACATGTACATACTAGGAAAAGTGAGTATATTAAGTATGACTGAATTTATGTGATGATTCTTTAATTATTATTAAAATTGATAATAAAATATTATTGTTGTAATAAAACAAAAAAGTCAATAATAGTCGATGAGAAGGACGGAAAAAATAGTAGACATGTTTAGTGTGTAAAAAGTCTTTGAACGAATGCCGTTTTTTGTATGATTTGTTAGTGTTGGTGGTCTTTATGAGACAAAAAACACGGATTTATACAGGAGGAAATTAGGCTGTGGGAGAGACGAGATGATGAGAATTATATGGAAGTATTTTCACAACTATCCCATGAACATTCTGACTTCTCCATCTCTTCCGGCGCTGATTACATGTCAAGTATGGCACACTAACACAGCTGTGCGAATTAAGATTTTTTTGACGAGATTTTTGTTAAATTGACTTTACATTTGACTACTCTTCTGTTGGTTATTATTATTAATGTTTTAATATAAATGGAGATTGGGACGTGAGACGAGGGAAAACATATTAGAGATTAGAGAGGAACTTGACCAAGATGAGCATCTTATCTCTACTTCTTCCGTCTCTCAATGTATATTTCTTCGTATTAGTTGTCTCTGCGGATGGGAAATGCGCCCAGACACGTTTTCTTTTTTGTTATTATTGTTGAACTGACATGCCATTTGGCCATGTCTCCTATTCAATAGTTTTTTAGGCTTCTTACTATTTACAATGATACAGAAGTATTTGATTCGAAGCGCAATATTTATTACATAACTTGAGTATGTAAACAGAAGCAGCTTTCCAGGGACGGTAGATGTGATGTGAAGAGCATCTTCAGTGTTTTATTCCTATACGATTGTATAGAGTATAAGCTTGAAATATACCCACATTTTTTTCTAATAACGATTTATGGAATCCAATCCAAATCATGCTTATGGTTGATCCATTAAAGACATTTTGGATTTTGTTTTATCTCTACATAAATGTCATGTAGTGATGATCTGATTAGCTATACAAATACAAGCGACATTTGTCAAAATTGTCTCACGTTCCCCCGTTTTTTTTTTTGTGGATTAAATACAATTCTGCGGTGGCAGACATAACCTTAGAAAGTAACGTTTGTACACCAAAAGTTGTATACAAGTTGAATCGTCATAAAAAAATATGTCCTTTTTGATCACTTTCCTCTTGAATTTCCTCTTGTTATACATAGATCACACTTGCTATTATGCGAATAGCATTGGATGTGTATCTTTGGCTTTTTCTCCAGTTTCGCTTGTTGTAGCGAAATAAATACATATAATATATTATTATTACTGTTATCAAATGGCGATGTTGCCCCACTGGAATGACTATTATTTTGTATACACATGTTGATCAAGTGTATGCATTACTTACAATTGTAATTACTCAAGAGTTGAAAAAAGAGATTTGTGACATACCTAATAATGTTATTGATGATGAATTAAAGAAGAGAAAAGTTTCAATAACAAATATTATTTAATGTCTTCCCTTTTATTCCGCCATGTACAGCATCAGCATAACATGCATACATTTATGCATACAATTCTTATACATGCTCCTGCAATTAGCTCTCAGCCTTTGAGTCGCACATGATAGAGTCATAGCAAACAAAATATGATTTATATGGTAATGGCTGTGTGCCGTTTTTATTTTGGGTGTTGTGTCTGTCCACAAACAAAGCGTGCAGACCAAAGAGAAAAAAGGCAGCGTGAGAGAGAGAGAGAGAGAGACGGAGGTCATTCATTTACTACTCTGCTGTACAACTTCCCACACGCGTTCACTTCCTGCTCCATACATCCACATGCTTTTCCTATGGAATAATGCTGGTGGGGATGTAAATAATATTTAAAAAAAAATGGTACACAACACAAGAAGCAAAGGGGAAGCGACGTGAGAAGAGTCGCTGACGAGCATAGGCAAGCAGTTTAAATATGGAAGATAAAAAATTGACGAGGCTTAATAATTATTCACTTGGCTAAACTCTTTTACCTTCAAAAGCATGAGATAGAACTCGAGGACACATTGTTGAAACATTGTTTACTTGATTGAGCAATAGGGAGAAACACTTTTTGCCTTTTTCCTCTGCCTCACTATACACATACATACACACACGCATGGTTCGTGTGTGCCAGCGTATGCATGGACATATGCACATATACGATATACATACATACGTGCTTCCAACAATGTACTTTCCAAAGAGATGAAAGACCCTATCATCTCTGCAGTCAGCTGGTTGGCTATTCCTACTCAATGAGCGACTGAGAGGGTCTGCAATAGTAATGGTTGTTAGCAGGAGCAACAATTAGAAGTAACAATATGTATTGCAGGTCCATATGTATGTACATATAGGAGCATAGCGGAGAGAGTGTGGGCAGAAGTGTGTGATCTTGAAAATGTATGCACGCAACTTTATTACTCAATCAAGGTGAAAACTCTTTAGAAAGGTTAGCTGGGTCTGGGTCAAGTTACTTTTTTGTTTGAACTTTTTTCATTTCACTCCACGGCAGTGCGTGAGTCATTTAATGTATCAGTATAAAGGGAGAGCGAGGGAAAGAGAGACAGACACTCTGAACAGTTACTTCCTCATTTCCGCTTCTGGTTCCTCTATTTTCCTCCAACAAAAAAAGTTCACTTTTGGGAGCTCTCTCTCTCTCTCTCTGTATTCGATGTTTAATCTTCCACGTGGGCCTTCTCCAAAGGAAAAACGATAGCAAAAGAATCAGAATAGTCATTGCATATACATACATTAATAATAATTCCCTTGCCACTCAATTCTAAGGTCATTTTCTCCTATATTTCTTTTGCTGTAGGAACGCTTAATATTTTTTCTGCTGTCTCATCATCCTCATTATCATCATTGTTTCCCTTGCGATTCTCGAACCCTTTCTATGCATACATGCTATGTGTTATAAGGATCCAGCAAGATAGGGAGAGAGAGAGATGTAGTAATTAATTTTTTGTGGGATAAGCCATCCAAAGGGGTTTTGGTAAAAGTATTACGTAAATATCCAAGTTTTCTGAACGGTTGGACATAACTAAACTTAAACGTCCCTGAGAGAAATGTACGAGTGCAAATTGTGAGCTAAATTGTTATATTTAAGCCAGGTTTTGAGAATAATTGGATATTAGTGAGGAGAGGCATAAAGTGGCCATTAACTGCGTGTTTCCCCATCGTGTCTGTCAGGTGTAGGGCGGAAGGAACCGGGTGCAAGGTTATTCGCTCAAAGTTTTGTGTTCAAATCCTCCGTGATGTAGGGCAAAATTCAAAGGAAACTTGTTGAATAACACAAACAACATCAAAAAGAGTGTAGGCGCACATATTTCTTTTCTTTGACAGGATGGAAAGCCCACAAAATGGTCGTGTTGACTAGGGTTATGACATTTGCCAGCACTATATCTACCTTCCAATAAGGGCATAGGATTCTGGCTAGCACTCACAAATCACAATGGTTGAGGGGAAAATGGGAAAATGGTGTTTATCTTGAAATTGATAAGGATCCAGCAGGTTGTTTCAGCAGAAAGCATATGATGCATTTGCTACAAAAGATTTATCAGAATCGATAACTATTCCAATCGACGACTTAGCTCACTTAACCTTCCCCCCACACACAGCCCCCAGACATTTTTAAACATGATGTCTCATTTTATTCTACCTTCATACAGAAGCAACATCAATTTTGTGAATGGCTCCGCACGTCACCAATTGACAAATGGAAAAGCGGAGAGGAAAATACAATACTGTAATTACGAGCAAATCCGAGCATTTTGAGAGACCTTCGAGCATATCTATTTTCAACCGTTGGACTATTTTTGTTTATTTATTTAGCCAGCCGTTATTTGTGTCATTTCTTTGAAAATATAGTTTGCGTAAGTCTCTCGTCCCATTGATTCATTCCGCGTATTTTGATGATCCCATTAGCCATTACTGTACATGCGTCCGCACGGAGGGGTTCCCATTAAAAGTGCATACGCACTTGTCATTATCCACACTATTGAGTGCGGAATTAAATGGCGTTTTATCCTTAGAATGACGCTCATTTCTTCGGTGTCACTGATGTCACGTTGTATCTCTTCTTCAGAGGCTTAATGGTGCTGAGTGGGACAATGGTGTGGGTGTCAGATTCCCCAGTCAACTTAACCGTCTCTCCACGCACGCCTCCTTATTTCCCTCACAATTACGCCCTGGCCATGAGGGTGCATTTGAGTGCTCTAACTCACTCAAAGGATTCCTCTCTTCCAAGAGATTCTCCTCATTCCTTCCCTTCCTCACTTTCTCACTTTCTCACTTCCTCGCTTCCTCCTACAAACTCATGTCAAAATGCATCGCCGTGGCATGCCCGGGGAAAACATTTGGCGAAAGAGTGGCGGATGCCTTCCCTCCACTTTTTTCCTGCTCATCTTAATTCCGCGACATTGTCCGCGAGATCAAAATCCACTGAGCATACTGATTACTGAAGCCATGCACAATGCACTCGTGTGTACTCATTCATTCATCAACGTGATTCATCATCATCGTCATCAGCTCAAGAGTATCTTCCACTCCTCAGCACAACCTCTTTGGCATTCGCAAGGCTCCGTACGTGCATAAGTGCGCATATTAAGGCAAAAATGAGCATGATTAGCAGTTAGTATGTGAGCATTAATAGTTGTTATTATTATCATTTCTGCTCTTGGATATTCTGCTCGAGAATAATAAACTTTTGTGCAAGTACACGTTAAACAAATTATAGGCGTGAGACCTTGAATTTTTGTTTCCGAGTTCATTCCATGCATTTCCGGCTACGAGACGAGGAAGTAAGGAAGACAGGAGGAATGACAAGATGGACAAGTCAAATAGGAAAGGATTCCTTTGGGGATTGACTTTTTCTTTACATTTCTCACGCTTTCTCTCTTTCCAGCAGACAGAGGTAGGTTTAGTTACAAGGAGGCAAGGATAATATCTGAAGACCTCAATTCTGTCCTCTCCCTAAAGCATTGTGTACTCCGTGAAGTTGCGCGAATGATGAAGCGTGGAGAAAAATTAGTATAACTGTGCAAAGCATACATTATGGAAGGGTTGGTAAAACACGTGATTGAGGAGTAATTTATTGCCGAGCTTTAGAGGATAATCGTGCAGTGCTCAACGCTCTGACTGTATGCTACCGATAACTGGATGACTGGATGAGTAATACTCAACTCAGCACACCGTTAGCAATTTTTCCAATTGGACCTGCTTTGCTAATTCCTCGTTTGTTAATACACACATGGGGCAGAGTGGGTGACTGTGTGTGTTAAAAGTTCATAGGGAGGATGAAAGTTCAGAGGCAGAGTGAGAGCTGACAGACTCTGCAATAGGAACTCCTCCATCCTCATGTTACGTGGCATAAACAAGAGTTGTGCCTGCTCTAGGCCGTGGAGAGAGGAAAGACAAAGTACAAGAGCAAAGCTTGGATGACGTCCTCATTCCACTTTGTCTTTTGGTGCCAGTGCTACAACAGAGAAAATGTTGTGGCTTCTGCTTGTGGCACACATTCCTCGCTCGACTGCTTCGCAAATCATTAGCTCCTGGATGACCAAAAAAATGGACTTTTGGCCATCATCTGATTGAGAACATCCTGACCAATGAATCCCCTATTTTGTTGGGCACATGCATGCACTCAGTGGAGGCATTCCTCCGTTGTAGACGCTAAGCCTCTCACGTGCCGTTAGCGCACTTCTGGAGAGATGATGCAATGTGTCTTTCAAATTGGTCATCAACGTCCCACATAACACACGAGCATAATCTTGAGTTTAAAGATTGGCTGTACAACTTTACTGGCGTACAGCGTACAGCAATCCCCTAATGTGTTTACAACCCTCAATCTCTCTCCCATTCGTGGAACAGTAGCAACGTCGTCTAAATGAGTACAAAAATGTGTGTGAACACACTTTGGTATGTGTGGGCAAATAAAAAAAAAGAGTAGTTAGTGTGTGCGGATGAGGAATTCCTCGGTGACTGAACTTTTCAAAAACATGACTTGGTGTGGCACACACACACAGAGTAAAAAAAATTGCCATTGCTCCTTCGACTCTTTTTGCGTCGTTCTAGTCTCCGTACACAGTAACATGCTTTACACTTCTGCCCATCTGGTTTTTACACACACACACACACTCCACACATCCCAACTCCGTCGTTCTGCTCCAAGATTTCAATACCGAAAGCTTTATTTATTTTTTTGCAAAAAACGTAAGCACACAAAAAGTATTGCTCTCGAAAATGCCACGAATTCGCGAACTTTTTTTTTCGAGCCAATGAGCCATGGCGTTTATTTGGGGCTAACTTTTCAGTGATGAAGTGTTTCCCACCCTCATTCTTTGCTATAGGGATGAAATACATTTAGCTATATAGTACAAAACACAGAAGAAGATTTGCGCGGAGGAAAAAAACCGACAGATGTGTGGTAGAATCTTCCTTGAAATACGCAAAAATAATATTAAACTAGCGCTTGCTTCTGAGGACCTACATTCCATAGACGCTCCTACGCCATCCGCTCATCTTTCTGAAACGGCGCAAAAGGGAAATACGAAAATTCGGGTATTTTTCGTAACAATATCATCTTCTTATTTTCCCTTTGTCTTTTGTAACATCGACGTAGAGGAGACATGCGGACTACGGACCGTTATGAGATTTTTGGGAGAGGAAACAACGCAGAAGGGACGAAATTCTCTTCATTCCCCACTCATGTCGCAACATGGAACCTTGAGCCATTCAAAATGTAGGAGGAGGAAAAAAACAAATAAAAGTAATGAGACCTCTGCTCACTGAAATTGCATCAAGTTTGTAGAAAAGTGTAGGAATTATAAGACAAGCGAAGCCGCAAGAGTGCATCATGCTCTTTGATTCATTTATCCACTTTATTTTTTACCTTTCAAGCATCAGCCTGGACTCATGTCCTTGTGACTTGTGACTTATCACTGTTACGCCAACAAGAATCCTTAAAAAATACGTGATGGTGGCATCAACTCCCGTTCTGTCCTGGACAAGAGAGACAAGCGGGACAAGAGGCTTCCTTGCCGGACTCCTCCTCCAGCACCTTTTCCTCCACTTCCTCCGCCGCCTCCACTCCTTACGGCCGCTATATTACCCACTCAGTCAGTGTGATAACTGATAACAGTTTCTTTCATCTTCCATTTATGTGTCACAGACAGAGAAGGATTTACGGAGTTGCGAGAGAAGAGCGATTTCAACCGCAGACGGAACGAGCTAATTACATTAATACATATATATGTACATATGCATCTGTACATGCATATACATACATGTCTATAGATATGTGTATTACATACAAACCATTACTTATTGAGACAAGCTCCAATGTAATTCACTTCCACACTTTTTTACATAATGAAGCTCCCAGTTGAATAAATATGACGGATGCCTTACTATTTACAGCTAAAAGTCTATGTATTTGGTGTTTTTGGAATGATATGGCATGGATTGCATGGAACTAAAGAACAACCCAATACAAGCATTGAAGATGTGCTCGTATGCATTTCTACCTCGTCTTCGTGTTAAAGCCCGCATTATTATTTAAAAGTAAGGAATACAATTTAGAGCAATATTTGTGAAAATAAGCACTTTTAGTATATCCGGATGGAAGGCTTAATGGAAGTCACTCCATGTAACTGGGTCTGGGCAATGCTTTCCCATTTTAATAATTCCGAGCTTTTGTCTTTACTTACTTGAAATTAGCATAACATTTGGTTTTTGATTTATTTATGCTATGTGAACGTTACACATGGGATTTCTGTGATGGCTGATATTTAATAGCTTATTAAATAACAATGAGGGCCCTTCTCAAAATGGACGCCACTATTGTCAACGTGAGCTGAGAAAAGAGCTGTGCGGAAGCTAAACTTTCTCCTTTACATAATTCAACCTTTTCTCCCTTTTCCTCTCTTAAACACCCTCCTCGTCTTGATTAGCAATGAGAATATGAAAGTGCTCGTATTATAAAGTTTCTCATCATAGAAACACACTAAAATATATATTCAGATGAGACCAATGAGTACTTGAGTAATGAGTTGACATGAAGAAAAACACGACTGGCAGAGAAACAAAAAATAGTCCGTTTGAAATCTCCTTTTTTCAAAAATATTTTTCCTCGTAAATTTAAAGGCTTAAATTAGAACAGTAACCAGTTTTTTTAGCTAAATATTTTGCACAAGCCAAAATAATCATAGTCATAATGGTTCTCTTCACAAAATTATTCGAAAGAGATAGGACAAGAGGCCAAAGATTAGCACTTAGCACCACCTGCATCTTTTGAATCCTTCCCGTATAATTTTATTATTATGTCTTTGACTTGGAATAAAATTAGGTTAACAATCAACGCGGAAAGGTATCGGCGAAGAAAAGTGGAGCAAAGGCTCTAAAGAAGATGTGTAAAAAGAGCATATCCTACATACATAATTGGGGTTACTGCGTGACGGTTTTTTTAACACCGGATCATGGCTGGATTACTCAATGGACACTCTCTTTCCTCTCTCAGAGTTTTTTTTCACAGAACTGTGAAAAAAAAGGTATCGTAGACAGAGAGTCAAATAAGAAAGCGGTAAGATAAATTCTGCAAGAAGTTGGGAAGAGGCAGATGAATTAAAGGGCGAGGAGAGTCTTTGGGTGTACGCAAGCTGGCTGTCTTCAATAGTGAAAGTGGGTTTCGCGAATTCGGGGTGAGCAGACTTTCAAAGAAAGCGAACGAGACAGCTGTGCTGTACTTTTCAAAACATGTATACGTTTGCATTGTCGCGATTTCTTTCAAGCAAACATGCTCCCAGATGTCTTTGTATCTCCTGGTCCTGAGCTCCTCATCAGGCCATGCAATGCTGAGAACGGGAGGAACTCAGAAATTTGGGTTATCCAATTTCCGTATTTCAACAATTGTCATTTTTTCAACACAATCGTAAAGACTTTGTCGGCTTATAGCGCTTTCCTGGAAGAAGTTTACCTCAAAATTGCGAGAGTCCCATTTTCGAAACATGTTTTTTTTTAGTCTTGTGAAGTCAATTTTTTCTTGCTTTCGCCAACTTAATTTGTGGGCATTTTACCATGCGAGATCAGAGGATTGCGGAAAATACTGGCATAATCGGTGAAGATTGTAATAGGACAGGAATAGCGCTCCAAAGAAAGGTTACAGGAAGTTCCAAAGGGAAAATATGCCAGCTCTCTGCCCTTTGCAGCGATTATGAAAGATGATGAAAAGAAGTGAGGGAACTTCCTGGCCAAAAATTGCCACAAGTATAAAAATATTAGGGAAAACTCCGTATGCTTGTAAAGGTTTGTATGCATTTGTTGATGCTAACGGGAAAATCCCATGCTGTTATGTTTTTGTAACGTTGTGCAATGAAAGAGTGCGCAGATACGAAGTTTCGTATTATTATTAGCCAGTATTTTTTTCCGACGCATATCGTCCTCGTGTAAAACGTTTGCATGTGGTTGAATGCAATTTTGTAACTCTCCCTTTTGCACGAGGTGGGAGCGTACATACAAGCGAGTGAGAGAGAGAGTCTTGTGACAAAATCTTTTTGGGATGTGTCCCATGGTCATTATTTTTAGCCAGAAAGTCACGTCTCTAAAGCCCGTGCAGAAGAATACCCGTGTTGGTGACGTCGGGCTCACTCCCCGTCCTCCTCTGATGTATTGCCAACAGTCGCACGAGTCAAGGCACAATCGCTCTCTCGAACCCTTTCTCTCCATTATTACTCGGTCAATGATCTCCGTCTCTTTTATCACTCGAAATTTGTTAGCTTAGTGAAAACAAAGTGCTTTCTCTACGCTTTTCGCGTTACTGCTTGTCCTTTCTTCCCGTGTAATTGCTTCTTGCTTCCTCCTGGGTTACGGACATCTTTTATGCATTCACTCGTTCATCTTGTCCGTTGTAATAAGAATCGCATCTCGCCTGGCCCAGATCAGGGTCGAGCACGAGCTTTGAATGTACTCCGCAATCCGCAACTGGATGGCTTGAACTGGATTTGAATGATTGTGCGTTCCCTCCGGAAGCACGACGACCCCGCTCAGTGTTGACGATGAAGGCTTATGTGAGCACATGGGAGCATTCATGTTAATTAGTCGACCCTCAAAATGGCCTCCAGCTTTGTACAGTTTCTAAATGCAGAAACATTACAAGCACATCCTTGGGAAACATTACGTAATGAGGCGACAAGTGGAATCATTTTGGAGGTTAATTGACAGATTCAACGGGATTGTTACATTTGTGAGCTTTAGCAGGGCTTCCGTCCATGCAGCGTGAGGAGAGCGGTCAGAGATCAGTGATCGGCGCTAATAAATGAGTCAACTCAAAGTTCTAGCTTAGTCGCCGACAATGGACTGTCCTGATAGCTACACATTCCGTCTCCAGAGTGAAGTTTAGTCATTTTAGCACACATCACGACTGGGCTGGCGATGCTCATGAAGAAGAATTTGACACTCTTTGGTGGATTTTATAGATTAAAGGATTCAAGCTGGATAACGAAAATGGCTTTAAATTAATTTCGCAATCCTCCTTCGCAAACGGTGAGCATTTGTTTGATATATGTACAATGTACTTACATATAGTCAGAGCTCGGACCTAATTTAAGCATTGCAGTTAAAAACTTCACCAATTCGGCACTTAAATTGAGGAACACTGTACAATGTGCAACTGCGGTTACTCCATCAACTCGGCACTCAAATCGAAAATCTCTCGATAATGGAAAAGATACTGTTACTCTCCTACACCGATTCGACTTCCTAATTGGTTGTATCGTATGTACCTATAATTATAAATATTGTAAATTCTAATTGGTCAACTTCAAACTAAAAAAAAAACATTTGGAAACTGCCAAGTCAAACAATATTATGTATTATTCCGAATGTCAACTATCTTCAGTGTTGTCCTGTAGTACTCTGTACACATTTCATGGGCTCTGGGCTCTACTGTGTATGTTTTGATGACAAATAAATCATTATTATTATTAACTGTAGTCGTCAAGAACTAAAAGCGATACAGCTGCCATCTTGGAGATTTTACACGTATTCAACACGGAGCGAAGGAGAAGATTGACTCAATCCGAGTCCACAGAGGGTCGTTTCCTCTCGCGGTCTGACAAAGGAAACCAACGTTTGTACAAATGCCAAACGCGTGAAAGGCAGTCGGATTCCACAGTAATAATAGCTAGAGATATAATTGAATTATTCCTGTAACTGCATTAAACTCGATATTCCACCCAAATTGTTTTTCAAGTTTTTCTAGGCTTATACTGGGAGTTCACTTTTACTCGGATACCAAAATCGCGGCTGAATACATTTAAATGAGGATGGAGAATTCAATGCAAGATTTAACCGAATGCATATGAAAGGGTTGGAAGCAAATGGAGTTGAGTCCAAAATTTTCAAAACCGGGGTTTCTCCAGAAAAGTGCTGTCTATGACTAGCTTCATCTTCGGCCGTTGTAGTTCTTTCAATGTGTCAATAAAAAATACAAACAATTCGGTACGCAAAAATGGTTCTGGTACAAAAGGAGTCAAGTTCACAGGTGGTTTGGAAGCAACAGTCAGTCGTAAGTCCAAGTCAAATGCACTCCCGGAATCAAACCAGATTCCAGTATTATGGTAGCGCCTTGATCACTTTCCCTTGCGATAACAATAATTTCACTAGAAATCCCGTTTTGTTATTTTTTTCAAATATTGAAAATTAAATGTTCCTCGAAATATTTTCTCGGATGAATTCTTATGGGAAAACCCATGTTAAAATTTAGTGGCCAGGAGTCCCCCTATGAATTTTAAATCTTCGAAAATTTTTAGGTTTTCATTTTTTCTTGTAGAATTAATCTCATCAGTGCGAGGTGACTGCAGTCACCATATCCGTCAATTTTCTTTTATCCTGCGTCTCTACAAGATCAAATGAAACTAAAGATTTTCGAAGATTTAAAAAAAACCAAAGGAGTGACCCCCTCGTCACTTTTTAACATGGATTTTCCCATAAGAATTTTCCTGAAAAACATTTTCCAGCAAAATTATTTTTTAAATTGTTTAAAAAATAGTAAAAGGGAATTTCCAGTGAACATATTATAACGGCAAGGGAAAGTGGTCAAGGCGCTACAATTTTATTGTAGTTTTATTTGGTTTTGTAGGATAAACCTCGGAAATTTAGGGAAAATAATACTCTTTGATTTTTGCTGTAGTACATTATCTGAAATGCCTTTTGCTTCTCCTGTAAAGTTTAGCATTGTGGAATTAGCTCCATTTACATCCAAACCCTTCATAGGGATACAATGCATGTACATGCGTTTGACATCAATTGAAAAACTACTGGATTATACGGCCTCCTAAAGATGTGCGGATAAGCTTACCAAATGTTCAGTCAAAATGTCCTCCCGACTTATTGTTAGCTAAACAAGCGTTTGCAGGGAAAGTAAGGCAATCGGCGATGACTCTTGAAGCATGTCTGATGTGAAGCATGATTGGATTTGGTGGAAAAACAATTAAGGTTTAGGCAAACAAGCCAAAACAGGGGAATTAGCATGAATCTCATTGCGACACGTGTGGAGAGGGAAAGCGAAAGGAGATTTGAGGGATTTGAGACGTTTTATTAAATGAGAGTGCATGTTCAGATAGTATGCAAAATCAAGTGGATTAAATAAGGATTAATTACATTAAATTGAGTTTCTAGTCCTGACGCTTTCCAAAGGTCAGAAGCATGCCTAAGGTCTTGTAGTATTTGAGGGAGAAGGAGGGGATAGATTTCATTAAAATTGTAGATTCTCATCAGCCATGAAGCTGATTCACGCAAACAAATGAAAAATTGGAGTTTTATATTCATTGTGATTGTTCATCCAAAGGACGGTAATTCCCCCAAAGCCACGCTTCTCTAGCACTTTCACAGAGTCAAACGATAACACCACAGATATTTACTAGATCACTTTCTTTGTGCGCAAGAATTTGTATAAAAGACAAGAAGTATTAGTGTATGTGTATAGACTTTGTTTGTTGGCGAGAAATGGGAGCAATCATAATAATTATTACGTGCAAATGGATAGAGATGTTCATCGCAAAATAAGGAGGTGCTGGCGTCTTTCTCTCTCTCTCTCTCTTTGTCAGTCTGAAACCAGTCTCTGCAGATACATTTTGTCCCTCCGAGATCAATAGGAATAATAATGCTAATGATAATAATCCCCATGAAAATGCCGCACACGCTTTTTCGTTTTTTTTACTAGTTACAATTCCCCACCTTTTTTAATTATAATTTTCACCTTATTTCTCTGCCTCTCCCTCCCTCTCGCTCGTCAACAAATCAGTACAATATCAATCAGAAGGTATAGATAGAGAAGATTTCCATCTTCTCAACTTCTCATTACTACTTTGTTGTGAAAAAACAAGATCCTGCAGAAAAGTGGTACAAGACAAGAGTGCTTTGTACCTACGCGTATATGTTCAAACAATAAATATATACAATGCAACATTCATCATCACAATTAAAAGGCGCAGTTACATTTTACCCCAACATGATCCAACGCACTAACTGAAAACTTAAAGATACAAGCCTGCATAATGAGAACCAATGAAAAAGGAATACGGGACGGGAAATGACAGCCGCTGTGGATTCGTATTTGCCAGCATTTAAAAGATTTCCGTGCGAGCAATGAGATTAAAGATTTCATTAAAAAAGATGTAGGTATGTATGCATATCTATGAAAATTTACCCAATCTTCTTTGATTCTGCCTAGAGATGGAAAACTAGTTCGAAATATGTAACAATTCAAACAAAAACTGACATCAACAAACAAGAAATTTTTGACGAGGAAGAGCGGAACCAGAAAAAAGAAGATAAAAAAAAGTAAACAAAATAATTGCAAGTTGTTGATTTAAATGGGAAGAAAATATTGTAAGTGATGTGATCTTATTGAGTCAAAGGACCGATTAATATGGAGTAGATGCATACGGATGCGAGACAAATATAGATCTGTGCTATGATGAAAAGATGGAATCTGTGATGAGACTTGTAGAGCTTCAAGTGATCTAGATAATGCCTGTAGATGTGCTATGGATTTGCAGAGGAACATCTTCCCTCCAACCAAATGTGGAGAGTCTGTGGAGGAGATGATCGGAATCAAATAATTATGCTCCTTCCACTATGTTTGTTGTTTGTACTTCCATTTTTGGGCAAAATTCATCCCTTCCCCTCATTATTTACTATAATTGCATGTATAGATAGTAGTCCACAGAATGTATTGCATATTGCATCCACCTAATTTCCGCTAGCGAGTTTTTCCTAGTCCACAGAGAAATCAGGTAAAAAGGAGAAGTCGCTTCAATTTCCTATGGCCATTTACGCTGTCCCACCTCAACCACTCATGCTTACCTACATCGCAGGCGTAAAGCTAACTCTACTAATATTTGCCGGCAGGGATGTTTTTCATTCAAAATCACAAGAAGATGCACGTTTGAAACACAGGTTCTCTCCACTTCCATTTCGAAGGACGAGAGATACTCGAATTCTGCACATCCATAAGCTTAAGGAATAAAATCTCAAAAGTGTCCACACTGAGAAATATAAATTTCACACTGTCGAATGTCAATTTTAAGTTCAAGCCGAATAGTAATTACAAAGAGAGGGAAAGCGAAAGGAGGAGAGCAATATGATAGAAAAAAGCTCGCTCCGTTTGGAAATAACATCAAAGTATGCATTTAGAGTGGATGGAAACCCTTGTGGAACCTGTCATTTTGTCCTGTCATTGCATTCACATAGATTACAACTAGCCGCAAAGATAAAACAGGGACGAGACGTGGAAAGGTTGTTTTTTTCCTTACTAATAATTAGTATTTAAAAAAGAAACGGTAGGTAAAGAAACTCTTATCCGTGACCGGGTACACTTGTGAGGAAGTGCCAGGGTGTATGACTAAGAAGGGGACATGGAGATGGTATTTCACAACAGAGTTTTTCAAAGGTAGTCTCACACTGTTAGGCTATTTTTAGCTGTGGAGCGTAAGCGTATAAATTGCCTCAAGAGACATGTAAAACATTCTTGTGGGTCGTCTCTCGTGCAGTCTCAAAGCCTCTTTAACTAGCTACAATGGTCGCATTGGTATCTGTTCCTCGTTTCCTCTGGAAATGAGAGGAATGAGAGAGAGAAAAAAAATCCCCTCATTCCCGGCTTCCTTCAAGTAGTGAGCTTTCGAAAAAAAATGAACAGAGGCAGGAGAAAAAAACAAGACTTTGGTGCCTGCACGTTCTCTCTCATCTACGCCCCGCCGACGGGGAATTAAGACCTAAGTTTCCCACCGAACTTCACCAGCTTCTCTTTTCCAGCCCTATCCAGTTCTTCATTACAGCATGCGGCACCCATTTCTGAACCGGCCGCCGTCCTCATTTATTTCCAATGCCTTGGAGCCAGCCTCAAGTCATTCGGACGGGACGGAGTTTCCGGGTGTTCCGTGCACGGGTTTTGTACTCCCTGGAAATGACTATAGGGATTATTTCTGCTGACTCCCCTTTACGAACTTCTATCACCGATTCGAGCAATCTTTGAGAGAGAGAGAGAGAGAGAGAGAGAGAGAGAGGGAAAGGGTGACAGGGCGAGTGAGTTCCATGAGTTGTCCGTAGTTGGAAAGAGTCCTCTTAACCCGCATCAAGTCCTCATTCTGCTCCCTTTCCACACATCCAAAAATCCTACCATCCTAATCACAGACATGTGCAGACACAGCTCCAGTGATTGATTCAACCCAGTGCAGTTGTTTTATTACGGAAATTAAATTAAAATTACGAAGTGAACGCAGTTTCAAGGTGAAAATCAGCCCTTGCTTGTCAGCGTTAGTGAATGGTGTGCCTTTGGGTTAATTCAGTATTTCTCGTAGAAATGATGGTACCTACTAATTGTTGCTCTTTTTAAATTATTGATTGTTTTTCCTGGCTGACCGCCGCGTTAGAATCAAGACTTGAAATTTTGTGCGTGAATTTGTTTTCTTTGAACTCATGAATAGGAAATTGCATCAGTGGGAACGTTGAGGGATAAGGCAGTGAAGAGTGGAAGTTTGAGGAAGTTGAGTGGGAGGGGAATTTTGACGGCTGGGACTTGGCGAGAGCGATTTTGTCTCTTGGTGAAATCTCGCTTGTACTATTTTGAGAGTGAGGAGAGCTCCGGGACGGAGAAGTCGGCTGGAGTGATCAATCTCGACTATTTTGACTCTGTCCTCCAGCCTCCTACCAGCACCCGAGTCTCACGGAAGGCGGAGAACGTCTTCCTCATTGCCACATCCGACCGAGGCTTCTTTGAATCACATTCGGTGAACATTCTTCTTCTCCATTTCGAGGCTATAGCGTCAAACCATACTAAGTCCATTGGAGAACATTTTGCAGGTGTCGCGAAAAAATACTTGGGAACAGCCCAGTTGTATCCCGGGAAAACATCATCCCTAAGTAGACATACCAACTTGCAGAGAATAGCGCGCTTCTTTTATCGCTGTAGGTGATCGCTGTAGGTGATCGCTAAAGGTGATCGAGGTTATTTTGGACAGCAATATTGTAGCTGTACCGACTAGGAAATTAATGCCAGAAACAAGCACACAATGTTATTTGAAAGCGAAAGAGTTGTCCTCAATGGTCTCTAACGTTCGTTTACCGAAATTCAGCA